>CP139505.1:10063783-10189879 GCA_021014915.2 Artemisia tridentata subsp. tridentata | reverse complement strand
TTTTAAATTTTAAAGTTGGTTGTTTATGTTAATTTTTCCCGGGTTGTTTAAAAGTGGTTTAATTTCTTTTAATGTGTTAAAAATTTGCTCAGTTTTAAAAAACCCTTTTTTACAAGTTTTAAAAAAATTTAAATCTCAAAAAATACCATCAAAAAAAAAAAAATAAAAAAAAAAACCCAAAAAAAACAAAAAAAAAAAAAAAAAAAAAAAAAAAAAAAAGAAAAAAAAACCCAAAAAAAAAAAAAAAAAAAAATAAAAAAAAAAACAAAACTTGGGGGTTGTCCCCACCCCCAAACCCAAAAAAATTTTTTTAAGGGAAAACAACGCCCCCCCGTTTTGGGGGAGGGGGCGCTTTTTGGGCGTGTTGAAAAAAAAAAAAAGGGCTCAGCGCCCATTACGGATGGCCCTAATTTTACCCAAAATTCTTTAAACTTGTGCCCCAAAAGGGGTACCCTTTTTATGTAATGAATCGGGTTTTAAATTATAAAACCCCCCACAAAAAGAAAAGGTGGGTGGTGTTTGGGAAAAAATTTTCGAATAACATGAGCTAACAAACTTTGTTTTATGGGAAAAACTCCCTTTTTTTTAAAAGCTTTTTTTTTCTGCCCTTTAAGAATGATTTATTTTTTTAAAAAAGTCTAATTTTATATTTTTAAATTTCCATAAAATTTTTTCTTATCTAAAAATTTTGGTAAATGTATTTTAAATTTTGTTTTTTAAAATAAGAAAAACAAATAGCGAAAAATTTGTAAATTTTTCACCAAATTAAAAAGCGCCCAAAGGGTTTTTTTTTTTTTTTTTTTTTTTTTTTTTTTAAATTTAAATTTTTTTTTTTTTTTTTTTTTTTTTTTTTTTTTTTTTTTTTTTTTTTTTTTTTTTTTTTAAAAATTCAAAAATTTTTAAAAAAAGCCCCTTTTTTTCCGTTTTTTTAAAAAATTTTTTATTATTTTTTTTTTAATATTTATTTTAAACCCCTTTAATTTTTTTGGGGATAAAATGGATTTACATAGTGTAAAATGTCAAATGGCAACAAACTTCCCCATTAAAACTAACTTTTTAAAAAATAACATTTTTGGATTAGGGTCTAAAATAAAAAAATTTATAAGGAATGGTCATGTCAGAATGAAAAAATTTTTTTGACTTTTAAAATTTTTAAAAAATTGATCACAATCCAATCAACAATAAAAATTTTAAAAACTGTTTTTTTGTCATTAAAACCCCAGGTATGATTTTTTTCCCCCCCCCAAAAATATATAAAGAATGAAAGAGAAAAAATGGAAACACAAAGGGGCCCAAAACCCCAAAAAACGTTTTTAGCC
This sequence comes from Artemisia tridentata subsp. tridentata, assembly GCA_021014915.2. NCBI lineage: Eukaryota > Viridiplantae > Streptophyta > Magnoliopsida > Asterales > Asteraceae > Artemisia > Artemisia tridentata. The sequence continues at coordinate 10,188,560 of CP139505.1, read as the reverse complement.
CGGGTTACCCTCAAAGGGGGAAACCGGGGCCAAAATAAAATCCAAAAATTTTGGAAAAAAAAAACCTTAAGTTTATGATGGACATCCTCACTTTTTTTAAAAGGAAATTTTTGTTTTTATTATTTTTTTTTTGGGGTCAGCCCCCTCTTTCCCCGTTTTTTGGTATTCTTTTTTTTTGCTCTCTTTTCAACCGAGTTTTAAAACACTTAATATCAATAGTTTTTTGTTTTTGGCCCTTGAAAAATCATCTATTTGCATCTAACGGCTTGACTTCCATTGGTTTTTCCCCAATTTAATCCAAAAAATTGTTTATTATTCATAACTAATTTTTTTGGGTAAAAATGTACAATCATTGGGGGTTTTTTCTTTTTTGGGGGTTTAAAATGCCATTTTTTTCTTTTTTGCCCAAAAAAAAAAGGGATAAGAATCAAAAGACTATTCCCTTTTTTTTACTTAAAAATTTAAAGACCCAGCCTCCCAATGGTCAACTTACTTGAAAAACAGTCCCCTTTTGTCTAAAACACACTACCCTCTTTTTGGGTTCATACCCCATATTAAATAATGCATTTTTTTTTGGGGTTGTGTTTGATTTTGGGTTTTTATATGCTTAAAAATAAAGGAATATTGAGTTTAATTTTTTCTTTTTTCTTTCAGTTTTTTTTTTTTGTTTTTTTTGTTGTAACCCCCCGGGGGTTTTTTTTGATTTTTTTGACAAAAAAATTTTTGGATGCTTTTGTTTGTTTTTGTTTTGTTGGGGGAATTTATTGCTCACTTTTTTAAAAAAAAAAAAAAAAAAAAAAAAAAAAAAACCCCACTATAAGCTTTTTCCCATTACAATGCCCCTTGTTGATACTAGGGGGGCCCCTTTGGGTTTAAATGGGGGAAAAAGGGAAAAGGGGAAAAAAAAAAATATATAATAAGAAATATAAAAGAAACATCAATTTTTTTTTTTGCTTTTGGGTTTAAATAGGGAAATAAGAAAGGGGGCTTAATGTGAGTGAAACAATGGGAAGAATTTCCAATACCATCCAAAATTTTTTTGGGGAATGGATTTTTTCACCCATTTTTAAGAAAAAGTTTTTATTCCCCCAAAATTGGGAAAAAACCCAACCCCCTTTTTTTTTCTTTTTATTTTTTTCATTTTTTACCTTCAAAAAAACATCCCCCCAAAACTTCCCCTAAAAAAAAATTTTGTGATGTTTCTTTTAAAAAAAACAAAACATAGCTGTAGCAAAGTTAAAAAATTTTTTTTTTTTAAAAAAAACCCTTTTTTGGGTTTATAGAAAAAAAATTTTTTCCCTTGGGGAAAAAACAGATAGTCTTTTAATATTTATATTTATATAAAAATTTTAAAAAAGAAAAAAATTAAACAACACCACATTTTCAAAACCCCCCAGTAAACACTTTTTTTTTTGATCATCCCCAAAAACCCATTTTTACTCCCCCCCTGAAAAAAAATTTTTCCTTTCGAATTCATTTTTCCCCCCAAAAAAACCCCCCTTTTAAAAAAGGGCTGTTCATAAAAGCAGAAAAAAACGTGATTTTTTTTCACAGAGACTTTGCTCCCCATTAATTTTAAAAAAGGGGCCATTGTCCTTACAATAATGAAAAAAAAAAAGAAAAAATTTTTCTGGGTTGGGGGCATACCCCCAAACTGACATGTCTCAAATTGCCTAACTTTTTAAAAATTTTTCCCAAAAAAACCCATACTTTTTGGTTAATTTTTTCCCCTGATACGCAGGGATACGGGTTTCCCCCTCAGCCTTAAAAAAAAAAAAAAAAAAAAAAAAAAAACAAAATCCCCTTCCCCTGATAAAAAATGCCAGGAGGGGGGAGGAGGGGGTTTTAAAAATTTTTTTTTCCCCCCCTTTTTATGCGTATTTTTAAACCCGGGGAAAAAGGTATTTTTTTGGCGCGGAAGGGGAAAATTTTTAATTTTTTAAAATTTAAAATTTAAAAAAAAAAAACCCTTTAATTTTTTTAAAAATTACAATTTTTTTTTTAAAACCCCAAAAACCCCAAATTGGGAAAAAAATTTGTAAATAAATTCAAAATTTTTTAATAAAAAAAAAATATCGTTCCCGGGAAAAGCTTTAAAATTTCGAACAAAAAAAGGGCCCAATATTAGCAGCTTTTGACGAAAAGTTTTTTTAAAAAAAAATTTTTGAATTTTTATATAAATATATATATATATATATATTTATATATTTTTTATATATTTTTTATATATAATATATATATAAAAAATATAAAATATAAAAATTTTTTTATATAAAATTTTTTTCACGGGGACAGATTCTCCCCCATCGTACACGGGGGAAAAGCGGGGCCCCAAAAGGGGATATAGTCACACCTTTTTTTTTTGGGTTTTTGTGTAAAAAAAAAATTTGCCCCAAAAAAGAAAGGGATTTTATATTACTTGTTTAGTTTGGGGGCCGGGGTTTTTATCGAAAAAGAGTGCCAAAAAAACCCCAATATGTTTTGACTAATTAGGCAAAAAATTTTTTTTGGATTCATCAGTAGGTGTGACTATTTCCCCATCCTAGGGGGAAAAACGAAAATAAATAAATGTGCTTTGGGGTGTTTTAAATTTTACACACCCCTTTTTTGGGGTTTTTTTTTAAGTTAGTCACATAAAAATTTAAAAAAAAAATGGCCAAAAGTTTTAAAAAAAATTTTGCCCATATGCTATTTAAAAGGGGGAAAAATTTTTTACTTTTTGACATCCAAGGGGCCCATAAAAATTTTTATTTTTTTGGGGCCCTTTTTTTGGGAATTTTAGTCAAAACAAAGCATTTTTTGGTTTTTGGGGGTTTTTTTTTTCCCTACAATTAAGCTTTTAAAAGGGGGCCAAAAAATGTTAAAAAAATGTGCCATTTTGGTTTTAAGTGAAAAAAGGGGGTATTTTGTGGGGCTATTTTATCATCCAATGGTCACAGGGGAAATTTTTAGTTTGTGGGGCCCTTTTTTTTAATAAAGTCACAAAAAGCATGTTTTTTTTCGGAAAAAAATCACATACAATTAAGCATAAAGGGGGGCCCAAAAATGTTAAAAAATGGGGGCCATATGCGTTTTAAGTGAAAAATGTGAAATTTTTTGGGGGCTAATTGATCATCCAATGGTCAATGAATTTTTGGGGTTTTTTTTGGGGGCCCTTTTTTTTTAAAATTTGGGGACAAAAAAAGCATTTTGTTTTGGTATTTAGTCCAAACCAATTTAAAAACTTTTAAAATGGCCCAAAAAAATGTTAATAAGTGTGCCCATATGCTGTTTTTTAGGGGGAAAAAATGTGTATTTTGTGTAAAATATTGACACCCAAAAAGGCCCCCCTAAAAATTTTTGGGTTTTTGGGGGGCCCTTTTTTATTTTTTAGCCCCCACAAAGCATCTTTTTTTTGGGGGTTAAAATTTTGTCACAAACAATTAAGCATAAAGTGGCCAAAAATTTGTTTAAATGTAAAACCTTAAAGGGGCTTTTTTTAAAATAAAAAAAAAATTTTTTTTTTTTGTGGACTATTGATCTTTTCCCAAAGGTCCCATGAATTTTTTATTTTGGGGGGGGCCTTTGAAAAAATTTGGCCCCCCAAAAAAAACAGGGTTTGTTTTGGGTATTTATTTTACATAAAATTAAAAAAAAAAGGGGGCCAAAAGTTTAAAAAAGTTTTACCTTTTCCCCTTTTTTTAAGTGAAGAAATGTGTTTTTTTGTGTGACTTTTTTTCCCCAAAAAGGGCACATGAATTCTTAGTTTGGGGGCCCTTTTTGGGGTTTTTTTTGCCCCCACAAAGAAAGTTTTTTTTGGGGGGATTTAGTCAAAATTAAAAATTTTAAACATAAAATGGCCAAAAGTTTTTAATTTTAAATGGGACCAAAAGCTTTTTTAAAATAAAAAAAGTGTTTTTTTTGTGTGACTATTTTTTATCCAATGGTCAAAAAGAAAATTTATTTGTGTGGCCTTTTGAAAAAATTTTGGGGGCACCAAAGCATTTTTTTTTGGGGGTTTTTTTCCACTTTTAAAAAAGCAAAAAGTGGCCAAAAGTGTTGAAAAAATTTTGCCCCCATGCGGGTTTTTAAATGAAAAAATTTTGTTTTTTGTGTGACTTTTGTTTTTCCCAAAAAGGTCACATAAAAATTTTTTTTTTTGGGGTTTTTGGGGTTTTTTAATATTCAGCCCCCACAAACCCCGTTTTTTTTTGGGGATTTAGTCACATACACTTAAGCAAAAAGGGGCCCAAAAAAATTTTTTAATAAGGGGGAAACCTTTTTGCTTTTTAAAGTGAAAAAAAATTTTTTTTTTGGGGGTGACTATTGATAAACCAATGGCCACTTGAATTTTTTGTTTGTGTGGCCTTTTTTTTAAAAATTTTGTCACACATCAAATTTTAAAAAAAGAGTGCCAATAATTTTGGGTAAGCGTGACCATTTTAGGGGTTTTTTTTTGTTAGTACTTTTGGGGGGCCGAGTTGTTTAACTGCTGGGGATTTTGCAGTCGAGGAAAAAGAGTATAAAATAATAAATAAAACGGGGAAAAAAAAACAAAAAAAAAATTTAAAAATTTAAAAAAAAAAGGGGGGGGGGGGAAGTATATAACGGGAAAAGGGTATAAAAAATTTTAATTTTCGAAAAATAACCCCAAAATTTTAAAATACCAAAATTTTTAAAAACTTTTGACTCTTCCCCCGGGGGATGGGGTTGCTTTAGGGCTTCAATAGAGACATTACTTTTGGGGGTTAAAAGGTGCCCTTTTGGGGGGACATTGTGCCCCCCTTTCTTTTGCATTGTATTTGGAAAATGAAACCTGTAGTAAAAAAAAACGCTTGAAAATTTAAAAATTTGGGGAAATTTTATTTCAAGAATTATAAAATGAAATTTAAAAAAAAAACATGTAGAAAACCCAAAGAAAAAAGTATTTGATTTTTTTTAAAATGCCAAAATTTTTCCCGTTAAATGGCTTAAAAAAAAAATTTTTTTTCATGTCCCTACCCCCAAAAATTTTATTTTAAACAAAAAAAAAAAAAAGGGGAAAAATTTTTTAAAAATAAATTATTTTTGGGGCAGTGCTTTTTTTGGGAAAAGACATTTTTTTTTCGATTGGGAAAAATTGGAGGCCCTTTGGGGGGTCGTATTACCCTTTTTCCTCAGGTCCGATTTTTTTACTTTTAAAAATATGTATAAAATAAAAAAAAAAAATTTTTATATAAAAAAAAAAAACCCAAAAAAACATGTTGAAATTTTTTACTGTTAAAAACTCCTTTTGTTGGAGACACATTTCCTTGCGATTGGGAATCAAAAACCCCCCTTTTTGGGGGTTGTTTTTGAGGCTACTGGCAATTGAGCCCCAATTTTAACTGCACCCCTTTTGGACCAACTGGGGGCCACGTTGAGTAATTTTTTCTTTTTTTTTTCAAAAATTTTCCCTTTGGGAAAAATTTTTCTTGAGGGCCCCCCCCCCCCCCCCCCCCCCCCCCCCCCCCCCCCCCCCCCCCCCCCCATCTTTTTTCTTTCAAAAAAAAAAAAATGGGGGGAAATTTTTGGGGGGATTAAAAGTTTTGGGGGGATCTGTTAGAGTAACTGATGTTTTTATTTGTGTCAATGCTGCTCAGATGGGAGTTATGATGCTCATGAACAAAAATTTTAAAAATTTTAAGGGCTGGGGGTTTCCCCCAAATGCTTTTAAAAAATTTACTATGTTTTTTTAACATTTTAAATCCGGGCTGGTAAAAAAGGGGGCCATAAAAATAGAATTTGCCCCCCAAATTTTTTCAAGTGAAACTCCCATGAAAAAATCTCATCGGGGGAAAAAATTCCCCGCCTTTTTTTGTTTTCCCCCCCTTTAAAAAAACCACTTTAAAACCCACGCGGGGGTTCTTCATCTGCAAAAAATCTTTTTTTTTTTGGGGAATCAAAAAAAACATCAAATGCATACACTTGAAATTTTTAAATTTTTAAAACCAAGAAAAAAAAAAAAAATATGGGTGCATCCACGGGGGAAAATTCTTACCTTTTCTCTTTAAAAAAAACATATCCACCCCCCCCCAAAATTTTATGCTGAAAAAATATTTTTGGAAGGGGGCTTTTTAAATTTTTAATCTTTTTATCTTCTAAAAACACAAAACCCATAAGGCTTTAAATGGGGTTTTAAAGTTTCCCCAAATGAAAATTTAGAAATGACTTTTAAAATTTTTAAAAAAAGATGACTAATTAAAAACCTTGTATTCATCGGTGTGGGGTTTGTTTCCCAAAATGGGGCCCAGTCTTCTGATTTCCCAAATCCTTATTTGGGCCCAAAATTTTTTCATTTTTGGGAAAGGGGTATTTAGGGGGGGGAAAAGGGATTTTTTCTCTAAAACTTGTTCTGAAAGTCCTTGGGGATTTCCCAAAGGGGGGATTTTTTTAAAACCTTTTTTTTGAATGTCACGTCAACAAAAAAAATATCGCTGAAAAAAATTTTAACCCAAAAAGTTTTTAAAAATTTTTTTGCACATTTTTTAAACCCCCCCATAGATAAAATTAATTTAGTTATTTGGGGTTAAAAAAATTTTCATTTTTTTTTTTTACATGTTGGGGGCAGTCCATAGTTTATCTCTTTCTTTTTTTTTTCACATTCCTCCGGGGAAAATTTTTTTTCAAACCAAAAAAACTCACAAACCCCGATTTTCCAAAAAAAATCTTTTAAAAAGTGCTCTGTGAAAAAACCCGGGTAACCCAAAATTTAATGCATCGAAGGTTACCTTGAGTTTTTTCCAAAGGGGGGCCAATTTCATGCAAAAAATTAAAAAAGCCTGGTCATGCCTCTCTTAATTTTGTATCCGATCTGTTTGGGGTTTGGTTCCAGGCGCATCTAGATCTTCCTCATCGGGGAAAACTTTTCGGTTTTTTTTATTTTTTTTTTTGGGGTTTTTATCAGGGGTTTTTTAAAACCCGGGGAAGCAAAAAAAAATTTTTAAAAATTTTGGGGTTAAAAATTTCCCCGGGGCCCCTTTAGTAACAATGGGGTAAAAAGAAAATAAAATTTTGGCTTTTGAGAGTAATGGTGATATAAAAAAGGGGTTTTTTTTTTTTCGGGATTTTTTTTTTTTTTTTTTTTTTTAGGAAAAAAAAGGGGGGAAAAGGGAAAAAAAAAATGAATCGTCCCCCTTTTTTTTTGGTCCCCCCCTTTTAAAATTTAAAAATTGGGGGGATTTCAAAATTTTGGATAAAAAAATTTTGGGGCCCCCCAAAATTTTAATTTCAAAAAAACCCAAATTAAAAAATTTTTTTAAAAAATTTTTCCCCTTAAAAAAATTTTAACCTGTTTGGGGAAAGAAAAAAATTGAAAAAAATTTTGGGCCCCCAAATGAAAATTTTTCCCTTTTAAATTTTTAAAATTTTGCAAATCAGGGAAACCCAAAATCTAAAAAAAAAGTCTGAACAAAAACCCCGCTTTTAAAAATCAAAAAATAAAAAATTTTTTTAAAAATTTAAAAAACCCAAAACCCCTGAACACAATTTGGGGCCCAAACCTTTTTAAAAAAAAACATTTGCTACCCCATTAAAAATTTTATAAACCAAAAATGAAAAATAAAAAAAACAAAATGCTACCATTATAAAAAAATTTTGGGCCCCCCAAAATTTTTTAGTTTCTTTAAAAAAATTTTGCAAACAAAAACCCAAAGGGGTTTTAAAAAAAAGATCATAAACCCCAAAAAATGCATAAAAAATTTTAAAATTTAAAAATTTTAAAAAAATTACCCCAAAAAACAGGGGAAAAAAATTGAAAAACCTTTTTTTAAAAACAAACTCTCCCCTTAAATCAAAAACCCCAAAATAAAAAAAGGGGAAAAAAAACAAACGGGGTACCATTAAATAAAATTGTAAATTTATAAATTTTAACAACGAAACTGCTCCCCCCTAAAATCAAAGTGCAATCATCACACAAAAAAAACAAAATTTTTTCCCTTTTTAAACCCCAAAAAATACTATCATACGTTTTAAAAAAATTACAATTTAAAAAATACACAAAATTACCCCTTTACTGAAAACCCTTAATAATTACATTTACCAAAAAATTTAAAAAACAAAAAAGCTATACTTTTCCAAATTTTTAAAGGGGAATTATCCTCTATTTTTAATATTCGAGATGATCACCCCCCTTTCTAATTTTCCAAAAAATTTAAGGGAAAAAAGCTTTTCCGGCCCTTTTGGGGTTTTTATACAACACTTCTTCTCAATTTTGCTACACGTCCATTTTAAAACAATTTTATCCTCTAGTTCATAATAGCCCAGATATCACCACCTTCTAATTTTTCCAACAAAATTTAATTAAAACGAAGTCTTCTTCCCCGGGCCCAACATTTAATGTACAAAAATTTTTCTTCAGGCCTTTCGGTTGATAAACGTACATCTTTTTACTCAAACCCCTGCATACTCCATATTAAATAATTATCCTCTTTTTTCATAATAGTCGAAGACCACCCCTTTACATAATTTCAACCCTTTTTGGGTACGGGTCCTTCTTCGGGGCCTGGTTTTTGGTCATCTTTTTAAATGGGGTATCCCCAAGGTTTGGGATTTTTTTAAAGGGGATTCTTTTGTCTTTACCTAAAGTTGAACGAGTTATTAATGGATTAAGTCTTGAGAATTGAAAAGGAAGCGAAAAAAACCCACTTTTAAATGGACCATTATTACCCCTTTTGTGTCAGCATCCAGATTTTTTCATGCTAGAAAAAAAAAAAAAGGGGCTCTTTTCTTCCAATCTTTTTTTCCCAACCCCCTTCCTAATATTCAACATCCCAAAGGGGTTTTTAAAAAAAATTTAATTTAAAGGGGTTAATTTAAGGTTACAACTTTAGCCCAAAAAAATAACAACTTTAGTAACCTTTTGGGAAAAAATGTTTTAATTTGGCCTAGTGCCGGAGGTTTTTGGAAGCAGCCCTCTACCCCCCCTTTTTTTTTTAACCTTGGGGTAGGGGTAGGGTCTGTCTCAGCCTCCTCCCCATACCCTGCCCCGGGGGGGGTTGGGGTTTGTTGTTTTTTGGATTTTTTCCTTTTTAACCTGTTAAAGCAAAAAACTTAAAAAAAATTAAAAAAATTTCCCCACAGCCCTTTCCCCCCCAACAATAAATTCACCCTTTTTTTGTCAAAATCCCATTTTCCCTCGCTAAGAAAAGAAAGGGCTTTTTCCCTTTTCCAATCCCGGGGTTTTTCCCCCCCTACCCCTAATAGTTAAACTACCATTTGTTTAAAAAAAAATTTAATTAATGGGATAATTAAGGGATACAACTTTACCAAAAACCAAATTTTGTAAACCCCTTTTGGGAAGGGGGGGTTTTTTTTTTTTTTTAACCTTTTTGCTAAACTTGAATAAATTAAAACTTCACCCAGGTTTCATTCAACAAAAAATTCACCCCCTTTTTCTTGAACGGTAAAAAACCCCAAACACACCATTATAGATCAAAAGCCTGTTAAATTATTGACAATGAATCATAAAAAGATAGGAAAAAAAAATTAAAAAAAAAACCTTTGTTGTCTTTGGATTCATTTTTTTGGGTGTTTTTTTTTTTCCACCTTTTTTTAAACTTTACCATTAGCAAATTTTAAAAAACAAAAAAATAAAAAGGGGGCCCGGATTTGTTACCCCGGGGGGAAACCGCCGGGGGAAAAAGAAGAACAAAATGTGTGTTTTTTTAGGGTTTTTGTTTTTTGGGTCGGTTTACAATTGATGGAAAAGGGGTTAATTGGCCCTTTATATTGAAAGTAGTGGGGGGTTTTTTTGGTTTAATTCCCCCGGGGCCTACTGTTCCCCCCTGGGTCCCCCTGGGAAAATAAGAAGAATGTGTGTTTTGGATTGGGGGTTTTCTATTTTTTTTTCTTTTAAAATTTATGGTAAAGGGTTTTTAATTGCCCCTTTTAAAATTATTGATAAGGGGGCCCCCGGGGGTTTTTGGGGAGTGGAAGTTGGAAAAAAAGAAAAAAAAATAAAGTTAAAAAATAAAAAAAAATAAAAAAATTTAAAAAAATTAAAAAAAAAAAAAAAAAAAAATCTAATGGTTTGCCCGGCGGGAAAACCAACTAAAGCCGATGGTTCGGGTTCGGGGGCGGGTTTTAGTGTCCCTACCCAACCCGTTTAAATATACCCTTTCCCCCCCCATACCCACCGGATACCCTTTTTCCTGGTTTTTTTTTTTTTTTGGGGTTTTTTCCCCCGGGGTATCGGGGTTATCCGTAATTAATTAAAAGTTAAAGAAAATGAATATCGTAAAAAACGATTTTAACGCAACAATGCAACGAACACTCGGCCGAATTCCCCCCAAAAAAAAATTAAATGCCAAGGGTTTAAAAATTTTAATCATTCTCATTTAAAAAGATAATTCTTTTAAAACCTTTTTAAAAAAAGGGTTTTTTGGGTCCCGTTGGGGGTGACGGTAGAGAACGGGGACTCCCGAGTATCACCCCAAAAAAAAGTAACCTTTTAATGGGCGAAAGGGGAGTATTGAAAAAAAACTCGAGGGGGACGAGATAAACAAAACAAGTGAAGAGAAACTAACAACAAAATATCAAAAAATAGTCTTTTGGAATCGTCTTATTTTCCCTTTTCCCTTTATTAGTAAAGTAAAATTTTTTTTATGATTTAAAACAAGTTTGGATTAAACGACAAAATTAATCTTTGGAAAAAACAAAATTTCGCCAAGACCCTTTTTTTTATCAAGTTTCCAATTCAAAAGACTTTTTTAAAAATAATTTCCCGATAATTTAAAAAAACGGTATTTATAAAACCCCAAAAAACCCAAAAACCCAAAAAACCCAAACCCAAAACTCAAACCCAAAAAACGCTAAACCAACCGTAACTAAACAAAAAAAAACAAAGTCCAAAAACCCCCAAATTGTTGGGGAAAACCGGGTAAAAATTTTCCCGAATCCCCCAATATCCCTGGGGTTTTTCCTTTTTACCCCAAAGTCACACAAAGGTTTTCAAAACGGATCCACTTAAGATCCTATGGAAAAAGGGGGATTTTTACCAGGGGTTTTAAATGGATCCGATTTTAAAACCTTTCTTTGGGGAATTTGGGAAAAAAGGAACACACGAGGGTTTTTTTGATTTTTTCGAGACATCTCCCTAACACTAACATTTGGATTTTTTGGACTATTTTTTGGGTTTTTATTGTTTGATTCGGTTTTTTTTAGCTTTTGGGTTTAAGTTTTGGTTTTAGGGTTTTTTTTTAGGGTTTAGGGTTTATATAAAACTCGTTAATTAAAAAATTACGGGGGAAATTGATTTTTAAAAAAGTTTTTAATTGGAAACTTTCGATAAAAAAAAGGGTCTTGGCGAAATTTTGTTATTTCCAAAGATTAATTTTGTGTAACCAAATTTTTTTTAAATCAAAAAGGTTACCTTTTAATAAACGGGTTAAAATGGGAAAAAAAAAACGATTACCAATCGCCTCATTTATTTGTATGTTTTTTTAGTTATTTTCGATTGTTTTTCGCATCTCTCTCGCCGAGTTATTTAATTTCTCTTCTGACTTTATTCGGTTTTCTTTTTTTTTGGAGGATATCGGATCCGTTTCCCCCTTCCTCCACGAACGGGGGAACCAAACCCTTTTTTTAAAAGGTAAAACAATTTTCTTTTAATGGAATGATTAAATTTTAAACCCCCCTTTGGGGGTTTGATTTTTTTTGGGGAATATCTCCTATTGCGTTGGATATGTTGCTTAAAAAACGTTTTTCGATATTCATTTTTTTTAACTTTTAATTTATTAGTAACTCGAACCCCGGGGGGGAAACCCCAAAAACCTTTGGGTAACGGGGACCCCGGGGGGGTAGGGGGGGGACGGGTTTTTTTAAAAGGGTTGGAAAGGGTACCCTAAAACCCCCACAACCCAAAACCCTCGGCTATAGGGGGTTTTCACCCCACGTCAACACCTTTTGATTTTTTTTTTTTTTTTTTTTTTTTTTTTTTTTTTTTTTTTTTTTTTTTAAAATTCTTTTTTTTTTTTTTTTCCTTTTTTCCATCTTAATTAAAAAACCAAACCCCCTTTATCAATATTTTTGGGAAAAATTGATTTGGAAAATTTATTTTTCAAAACATGTATACAACTTGTTTTTTGGGACCCAAATCATTGACAGGAAATCAATACTTGGTAAAAAAGGGAAAAGGGAAAACTTAATTTTAACTTTACTTTTGGGGGCGCCGTCATCCTTTTCCCGCCTAAATTTGGCATCTACCTTTTCCAGCCTTTTATCCCCCAAAAAAAATCCAAAGAACACACACAAACACTATACCCCCCTTTAATTTTAAAAAAACTTCAACAATGGCACAAATAGTGTTCTTTTAAAATGAGGAAGAAAACGGGGGGTGTTAAACAAAATTTGCTTTTTGAGCAGTTTTTTTTTCGGGGGATAACCCTTGGGGCAAATGGGGGCCCCTTTTTGGAAGGGGATACGGGTGGGGGTAAATTTTGAAGGCTGCAGGCCAAGACTTTTACGGGGATGAGGTTTGGGGATTTGTTTGGGGGGAGGGGGGAAGAATTTTGAAGGGAAGAGGAGGGGAAGGTGAAGGGAGGGGGTGGTCGCAAAAAGAAAAATCAGCAGCAAATTGTGGGGAAAAGCAAAGCAAAAGGGGTTTGTGCTGCAAAACCGGGGGAGCAAAAAGGGTTTTTCAGGCCCCTTTTAATCTAAAAAGGGGGTTAGCGATCTTGAAATTGTGTTTAAACAACCCCCGGGAAAGCCAAAATCGATGGGAAGGGGGGGGGAAGAGAGCTCGGTTTTTCTAAAAATTTTTGGGGTGAAAGAGGAAGCAGTTTAGGATGTTTTTTTTTTTTTTTTTTTTTTTTTTTTTTAGTATTTTAGTTTGGGGGAAATTAAGTAATATTTAAAACCCTTAAAAAAACAAGAAATTTTGATTTTAAAATTAAATTTTTTGGGGAATGGAGTGGATGACAAAGTTTTTTACGCTGGGAAACTTTTGTTCGCTAGAGAAAACATTTATTTTTGGGTAAGGGTACCGTTTGGGGGTTTTAAACCGGGTTTTTTCTACCGGGGGACCTTTGGGGAATATTTCGTTTAAAATTTTACATTGGGGTTCTCAATTTTTTTAGAAAGGGAATAAAAAGAGTAAACTTTATGGTTTTTTTGGGGTTTTTCTTTTTTCCCAACTTTCCATAGTGAAGAAAAATGAATAAAAAAAAAAAATCAAAGGGGTTAATGTCGAAAAGAACCTTGCTTTTGTGTATTTTTTTGGAGAAAAGGTTAAAATATAATTCCACAAATATAAAAAAGAAAAAAATGAGGCCCCTCTTTCATTTATTTAAACAAACAGCACAAATTTTTATAAACTTTACCTTCCCGTCTTCCCTATTTTTACATTAATTACATTACTTTCTTTACTTCCCCTTTTAAAAAAAAAAAATCTTAACAGGTAGGTTTAAAAAATTTGGGGAAATCTTTTCTTTATACAATTAACCATTTCTTCAAACTTGAGAAAAAAATTTTAATTTGAAGTAGGTCCCAGTCATAACCCACCACTCTAATAAACATTTACTCAATTTTCCCATGGCAATTTTGGGGAGTTTTGTGATACGCATAAACCAGGTTCATTCTTGGAGAAACCGAAGGGAGTCAACGCTTCCACCCACCAGATAATAGATTTTCTAAAACAATAACCCACATCAGGTACGCTCTTACAGTCGATCCTCAAATCTATGTCCCTCAAATCAAACAGTTTTGGCGGTTGTTACTACCAATACATTGAAAAAGGAGACAAAGATTAATTGCAAACAGTTGATGGCAGAAAAATAACTATACTGAGGATCTGTTAGGGAGGCATCTCCATTTAGCAGATGAAAAATGGTATTAGTTTCTTTGCCAATACTAAATTTTTCATAACCTTCCAAATGGGTATGACCATCTTCCTCAAATTCGACTTTTCAAAAAGGGATGTTTTGCCCCCAATGGAGATCTTTCATACATACCATCCTCATTGTTTTAAGTCCAAAGAAAACCGCATGGGGAGCAATTTCACAGCAATATTGCAACTGGCCCCCCATTTGTTTAGCCACAAACAGGACTTTTTTAAATTTTCAAAATTAATTTTTGAGGGATGGGAAAAATGTGGATAACAAATACAAGTTTTTAATGTATCCAAGGGTTTATAAAAAACGTTTTGAAAAATTTCGGAAAAGTTTTTCTTCTACTCATAAAAATTGTTTATCCAACTCCTCGCCTTACTCAAAAACGGGTTTATAACATGAGCATGGCTTCTAAGGGGTTTAAGGGATAGTAGTTCCACTTTTAAACAATGTTTGGTTCAAAATCAAAACATTCAGGGTGAAGGTCAACAAGCCCAATTGAGGTCCAACACACACCACAGTTCATCTGGTTCTCAATTCCCGCCTCACAACCAAATATGGGGGAAATCCCCACGATTCACCTCGATCGGGAGGGGAAACACACCCCGGAAGTGTGAGGGCAGAGTTGTCACTAATGGAATTGATGGATATTTGTACCAAATTGACTCAAAGGGGTTTTACTGGGTTGGAGAAAGAACTCAAGGAACAAAGCAAAATTCAAGGAGGGCAGAGCAAGAACTCCAAAGACAAAGCAAGCACTCAAGAAGACAAAGCAGTTGTATAGTTTCTGCTTACAAGAAGGTCATTTTTAAAAAGTGAAGAAATTGCAGTCTAAAGTCAAGTCACTTGAAGCAAAGAAAAGGCAAATATTGTGGAGTCTACAAGCCCCGATGATGAACATGGATGTTTTCCTTCCAAAGGGGGAGGAAGACAGCGATTTGATCAAGACCCCAATATTTCTTTGGTTGAAACAAAGTTGAGTTTCAGGGGGGGCAAGATATGGGTGGAAGAAGATTTGGATGCTGAAAATATTGGTACTTTTTCATCAACAAGATAGGGTGTATGATAAAGGCAAAGGGCAGATAAACAAAGGGCATTATGATTAGAAGAGCCCCCAAAAAAGGACAAGAAGAGTGTTTTTTGCTCAGATTGTTTTGATGCAAGGTACCTAAAAAGCACAAGGAAGATGAAACATCAGAAATTGTTGATAATTTCATTTTCCTTTTATCAAACAAGACTTGCAAATCAAGCAACTGAAGGGAATGTTTGATCACGCTCAAGAAGTTCAGTATATGATTGATGCGATGAAAATTTTAAAGAAAAAATTAGGTAAATCAGAGGAGAGAAGTTGTTGTCCATTGATGAAAGTCAAGACCAACTTGTTGAACTAAAAATTCCAGAAGAAATCTGCTCAGAACAAAAAAAGCCAAAGAAAAGAGGAGTAAACCACCTAGTAAAGCCAGCAAAGAAAACACCATGTGTTTTACATGAAAGAACATGGCTGGATACAAAGGAAGCAGTTCCAAGGAGAAGTTTTGAGGAGATCAAGAGTGAGTTTGAAAGGGGTTTACACAAGAGTGAACACTTTTACTCCCCCTGGGAACAGAAAAAACCATGTAGAACTACAAGAAGACATGGGATAATATTGGAGTCTGAATCTTCAAAGAAACAGAAGATTGGTGAAGAAGTACCTACAGCAGATGAAGAAGAAACAGCAGAGGAATTAACTGACGAAAGACTCAAGCAGCATATGATTGTTATAATCCCAGAAGCATTGGATGTTCATCATCCTATTCAAGCTAAACGTCCAATTATTGATTTTGGAGATACACAAAGATACATTGGGAAAGCTTGGAAGATAATCAGGCTAGGAGGACACTCAGAAATTTATAAGTATTTTGAAGATATGCTGAAGATTTTTTATAGAGAAGACTTGGACAATCTATGGAGTCTGGTTAAAGAAATGTTCAGATCTACATATCGTATACAAGACAAAGAGAAGGAGCTATGGGTGGAATTGAAGAGGTTGTATGAACCTGATCCAAAAGATAACTTATGGAATTTTCGAGCTCATGAGTTGAGTACAAAATGGAGACTGTATGATACATGTGGTGTTCACCATGTATCTACAAAGAATGGAGTGGATGTCTACATGCTGATAGAAAAAGATTATCCATTAAGGGCAGCTAGCTTATTTGTTATGTTAGATGCTAAGCTGACATTACTGATGAAGACTCAGTAATGGCAGAGAGTTACTGAGAAAGGATCTTCAGACAAGCAAAAAGGAAATAATGTTATTACTGCTTGTGTTCTCTATTGTGTTGCTAGTTTAACGTTGTACTAACAGGTTTAACTTTGTATAGAAGATATTGGATTTTGTAACAATTTTCTTTAATAAAGTAGATAGTCATAAGAGGAATACAAAAGAAGGTATAATCGAAAAAGACCCAAGGCGGAGATGGTTGAGTTGTTGGTGTTTGTGAAGGGGAGGTCACAGGTTCGATTACCTGTTGCTTCCTTTTTGGTATTTCCCTCCCCAAAAATTTAAAAAAGCCCCCATTTTTTTTCACCAAATTTCAAAATTAAAGCCCCCCATATTTTTTTAAAAAACCCACCCATATATATTTTTTAAAAACCCACCCATATATATTTTTTTTCAGTAAATTTCAAAATTAAAGACCCCCAATTTTTTTCAGCAAATTTCAAATTTCGCACATTTTCACACCAATCACAGCCACCACTCACCATCCACCATTCACCAGTAACCAATCACAGCCACCACTCGCCGGTCCGGCCATCAACAACGGAGGGAGGTTCATTTAGATCTAAATTAGGTAATTTTTTTAATTAGGAAATCATTTTTTTTATGCAATAATGGTGAAATTATATTATTCTCAAATTGTTTTTTACAAATTATAAAGATAGCAAATTCTGCCCACTATCCATTGTAATTATACACAAATGATTTGATGCTTATATTGGTTTAATTTGTGACTTGTAGGATATAATATTTTTTAAAGTTGTATTTTGGGTTTAACATGAATGAAAAATAGCATCTTCAACTTGAAAAAACCAACTGTTATTACATAACAAAATTCTGCATACATAGATGCATTGTTGATTGCATAGTTGATTACATACAAGGAGAAAACATAGTACTTATTACAGTAGCATCATAACATCAAGACTAGTAAAGCTCAGCTAATTGTCCTTTTCCCCTTTACCCTTAGTGAGTTCAATTGGGCCTTTTCCCTTTCTCTTCTTTGCTTGGATTTCTTCCCTAGTTGCCTGATTTGGTAGGCATAGAACTTGTTCCTTTTTCCTGGGATTGACAGAAGTGTGAACTGGAGGGTTTTTGGGACATTGTGGGCTTTTTTTGAGACAGCTTCATCTTCAGATGTTGAATGATAGCTAGAAACCAAGCTATCATAAAAAAGCTACTGTTAAAGGAGCTAAAATCGTCAGAGCTCGAGTCAACAACCTTTCCCTTAGGTGGTATTCTCTTATGAAAGCTACCTGTAGGAGGGTAGGGGAAATTCCAATCAGGTTTAGGAGACATTAGTCCTGATGAATCAGGGATATTTTTCAATAACATTTGGCTTGGAAGTCATTGTGGATGAGGTTTAGTGTTTGACAGGTTTTTGATGGTGTAATGTTGTGTGTAATGTTGTGGTTTATGTAATGGCCATTTAAAGTAAAGAGGATCACATAGTTCAAATGTATAAGTAAATGCCATTAAAGGCTTGGTTGGTATGTGTAGGTAACTTCCTGCATTTAGGTGTAATAAACAAAGTTTGACTTTCTTAAGTATATGCATTTTTGGAAACTAGGCAGTGCTAAACACTTGACATTGTAACTTTACAAATCAAAAGGCTGTTAGAAAATAATATTGACATTTAACAATAGCTGCATTAATATTTAACATCATACCATACATCTATCGTTACCATTCGATGACAGCACAAAACACAACAACATCAGAAAGACTACCAACAACATCAACCATGACACCACAAAACACAAAAGACATAAACATAGTCAACTAACATATCAACCACATCAGTAGTTCATTGATCCAAGCTTCGTGATAAAGTTGCCCAAATCACCTAGACCTTATGCTTTTGGGCAATATCAACAAGCAACCTATCAGATGCCCATCATGTCCTCCTCTTGCATCCTCCTTAAATCAGCAATGCTTTCAAGAGCAGAATCAAAACCATATAAAAGCTCTAACTCCTTGATCAACTTATCCCTATTGTTTATCAGCATTCTTTTCTCAGAAACCTTGTGCCTCAAATCATGAACTTCCTTGGAAGTAGCTTCAACCTGTCGCTCATAGTAAACTAGCATCATGTCTTTCACAAGCTTTGAGTTTGCAACTGTTGCCAATTCAGAACAAATCACTAGTTTAGTTTCCATATATGATTTTTGATAACAAAAAATTTTGAGATTTTTTTGTAATTTTTAAATTTTATTTTGGTTTGTTAAGAAGAGATGAAAATTATGAGAGGTATGTTGCTTTATATACAACAACAATCAAGAAACACCTAGAGGAAGGAAGATGTATCGAGCCTAGCAATGTGAATAGTGTGTAATGATGAAATAGCCTTCCCCATAATTACTTGCAAGTTGCAAGTTGCAAGTTGCAAAAAAAACCATTAATACTATACTAACAGAGTAGTATTATTTTAATTTTCACTTTGCAACAAAAACCATTAATACTAGATTTTACTAATGTATGGTTGTAATATTTTCAAAATAAACATTTTATCCCACATTAGACTTAGGCCCAAACGTATCAAACATTTATAATTTTATATTGGTTTAATTTGTGACGGGTACTAGCAGTACTAAATTTATACTAGCCGTACTAAATTTCACTAGCAGCAGTACCTTTTGTACTAGTAGTGGTAAATACTTGGTTTACTTATGCACAAATGATTTGATGCTTATATTGGTTTAATTTGTGACTTGTAGGATACATACGTTACCATTTGACCTCAACAATAGCATGGACAAGTCTTGGATGAAAACTAGTAGGACCAAGAAACAATATATTGCTGGAGTACACGCGTTTATTAAGTATGCAGAACACAACTTGCAGAAGATGATGAACACGAACCCACGAGGTAATAAACAACAGCTTAAGATGCCATGTCCGTGTATCTCATGTTTAAACCGCATAGAGCATAAAGTGGAGGATGTGCAGTTCCATTTATTCTGCCACGGGATTAATCAAAGCTACACAAAATGGGATAAACATGGAGAAAATGATGAGCAAGCAACAACTGCCCAAATACCTGTTAATGCTACAACAGAGGAGTTTGTTGACGACACGGATTTCGACATGGATTTTGTTCCAGAAATTCCAACAGATGGCCCAGCAACAGTGAACATGGTTAATGGTGCAAAAGAATGTTTTGATGAGGATAACCTTGCCAAGTTTCAACAACTATTATTAGACGCGAGAGAAGCCACTTTACGAAGGATGTCCTGACTTCACAAAGTTGTCCGCAATAGTTAAACTACTCAACTTGAAGGGTAAGTATGGAGCTTCTGATAAGTTCTTTACTGAATTACTAGGATTTGTTGAAAAAGATGCTACCTGCTGGTAACGAAATGGTTGAAAAAACTTATGAGGCAAAAAAACTAGTGAGAATGATGGGATCAGGATACAAAAAGATACATGTATGTACAACAACTGCATTCTTTACTGGAATGGTTAACAAGGAGTTGACTGTTTGTCCAACTTGTGGGACATCAAGATGGAAGGTGGATAGTAAGACACATAAAGTGTACGAAAACATTCCGGCAAAGGTAATGTGGTACTTTTCCAATTATACCAAGACTGCAACGCCTCTTTAAGTTAGAAAGTATTTCAGAAGATCTACATGGCACGCAACAAGGAGGATAACAGATGGTGTTTTACGTCCACCCCGCAGATTCACAGGCATGGCGTACCATAGATGAAAAATCCCCGAAATTGCTGAAGATCCGAGAAATCTACGGCTAGGAATATCGGCTGATGGGGGTTTGACGTCAACTCAGGAAATAGGCATCACAGTGGTATGGCCAGTTTTATCTGTCATATACAACCTTCCTCCATGGTTGTGTATGAAAAGAAAGTTTATCATGCTTTCGGTATTGATATCGGGATACCCGGGAAATGATATCGATGTATTTTTAGAACCGTTGGTTGATGATCTGCAAACCTTATTCGAGGAAGGGGTTGATACATACGATGCTTCTAAAAAAGAAAACTTTAATCTGCGCGCCGTTGTGTTATGGACGATAAATGATTACCCTGCACTTGGTACATTATGTGGCTGCCCATACAGTGGATTCAAAGGTTGTGTAGTATGTGGGAAAGATACACACTGTGTTAGACTTTCCGCCTCATCCAAGCAAAGTTATGCTGGGACACAGACGATATCTACCATACAAACCATCCGTTCAGAACGCAAAGGAAGGCGTTTAATGGACAAGAAGAACCACGTCATGCTCCAAATCCATTGACCGGGGAACAAATATACAACGAGGTACAACATATTGAAAATAAGTGGGGAAAAGGAAAAACCTCGAAAAACCAAGATCAAGATACCAGAGGCAGAGGTGGGAAGATTAAAAAGCAGAAAAGGAAAACAACAGAAGAAGAGGGTAGTTCAAGCCAAGCAACTGAAGCATATTGGAAGAAATTCAACATTTGGTATCGAAAGCTAAGGTATTGGAGGCATCATTCTGTTCCGCATTGTATTGACTTCATGCATGTAGAAAAGAATGTTGGTGAGAGTCTACTCGGAACTTTGCTGAATGTTCCTGGAAAGACAAAAGATGGAATGAATGCTCGACTGGATCTGGAAGAGTTGGGGATAAAAGAAGAGTTGTTTGCTAGGCAAGAAGCAGACAAAACAACACTACCTCCAGCAGGTTACACATTAACGAATGCTGAAAAAGACATCTTTTGTGAAACGTTAAGCAACATCAGGGTACCACAAGGCTATTGTTCAAATTTCTCTAGTTTGGTCAGCCTAAATGATAGGAAGCTCATTGGCCTTAAATCGCATGACTATCACATGCTAATGCAAGAGTTTTTACCCATTGCTATACGTTCAGTCATGCACCCGCCCACACGATATGCTATAATCAGGTTTTGCTTTTTCTTTAAATCTATATGTAGGAAAGAAAATCAGCTTGCAAGAACTAGATAAGATGCAAGAAGAACTTGTTGTTACACTGTGCCTACTCGAGAAGTTCTTTCCTCCGTCATTTTTTGATATTATGATACACTTGACTGTGCACCTAACTAGGGAGGTAAAATTATGTGGTCCCATATGCTTTCGGTGGATGTATCCCTTCGAAAGATGTATGAAGGTTATTAAAGGACATGTGCGAAACAGAAATAGACCAGAGGGATGCATTGCCGAGGAGACTATCGCGGAAGAAACAATAGAGTTTTTTAGCGAATATCATAAAACCATGAAAACTATTGGTATCCCAGCTGATAAACATGTAACCAATGAAGTTGAGGACGGAAAGCCATTGTCGGCCGGCAAACCAAGTGAAGTTTCCGTAGAATCCTTTCAGAAAGCACATTTGTATGTAATACAAAATACAGATGAAATTCAACCGTATATCGAGTAAGTATATATTACTAACACATGTCGATTTCGTTGCTTAAAATGTTCTATCAAATATAATAATCAAAGACATTTATTTGTTTCAGGCGACACAAGGAAGTTTTGAAAGGAAAAAACCCGGGTAAAAAACTTGCATTGCTGGAGAATGAGCACAGTAAATCTTTTGCTAAGTGGTTACTCGAAGAGGTAATTACTTGTATGTTGTTTATAATTGTTTGTTTGTTGCTATCATCATAATTGTCCCTCCTGTATATGACATTAGATAGAGGTCGACCAGCACACCATTTCATTATCCCAAACACTCCTATTCTTTAATTGTTTGTTTGTTGTTCCTGCAATTTAAAGGTAATATATATACTTGTAATGAAATTCAGGTTGAGAGAGAGTTAGCGATATCCAATGACAGTGTATCAGAAACTGTGAGGTGGATATCATTTGGACCACGCGCCAGCGTAGTGAAATACGAGGCGTATAACATCAATGGGTATACATTTCGTACGAAAAGTAATGATGGCATAGTTTACCAGAACAGTGGGGTTAGTGTTGAGTCAGTAGATGTGCACATATCCAAAAAAGAAGTTGCAACCATAAAAAAAACATCTTATTATGGGGTTTTACAAGAGATATGGGTACTAGATTACCGTTTCAGGCAAATTCCTCTTTTCAAATGTGATTGGGCTAATCGCAAAACTCATGGGTCAAACATGATCCTCTTGGTTATACGTTGGTAGACCTGAATACTTTCGGCCACAAGGATGATCCGTTCATATTAGCGTCACAAGCAACACAAGTGTTTTATGTGAAAGACCAGGTACAGAAAAATTTGTCCATTGTCTTTAAAACACCTACCAAGAATTACAAAGATACATATGACGAAGTCGATGAGGAGTTTAGTACAGTCATTCACGAGCAAAATGAAAAAATATTGCCACGTGTATATAAAGAAGACTTGGGCAAGGAATCACAAAGTGACTACTATCGAACCGACATTGAAGGTATTGTTATACGAAAATCCAAGTGAAGCATGTCATGCTGCATTAAGACTGCTAGTGTAATAGTTAACCCTGCTGGTTGAAGTTAAGACTGCTGCTCAAGGCTAAGTGCAAGGTTACTGCTGGTATTGTAAAGTTAGTAATGTTAGATGAATAGCTGTTTTAGTATTAAATAGTTGTTCCTGTAATTTAGCCTGTTGTAATGGATTTTGACTCAAAAAAGTCAAGCTTTTCAATGGCAATGAAAAATTTTGCGGTTTTCACTGTTATATGTCCACTTGCAGTCAAGCTTTATTGTATTTGCAGTTTCCATTTATCATGTATATGCACTTGCAGGCACTTTAGTAACATGTTACTTCATTATAAAGTTGAAAATTGACTTTAGAAAGTCAAGTAATCTGGTTCCAGCTAGGCCGGGGCAAGTAACATACTTACATACTACTGCATTAAACTAGATAGACTATAAAATCCCAGCATTGTAATGGGGCAAATTAAATGAAGAGTCATGACTAACAGTCTGAACTCAAAATATGACTCTATGATTTAGACACTTAAATAAATACTTCATGTGACCATATGTAACATCTTGAATTTAGTCACACAAACACTCAATGTGACTAATATCAAGGTTAATGATAACTGAGTTCACATATTGCTATACATATTAGTCACATGAATATTTCACAGTGTGACTATTTTCAATGTATTGGTCACATATAATACCCTTATAATGTGGCCATATATAAACATAATTTAGATGCACATTTGTGGTATGGTGTTACTATTGTATAGCCTATAGTCACATGATTGTGCTACAATTAAGTGTGACCATACACATTAGGAATTGGCAGGCAAACACACACTTAACTTTAGACACACATATTAACTTACGTGACTATTTGTATCGAATTTTGGTCACACTTAATCATGTATGCCTATGGTTTAGTGTGACCATATATGACATTTGGTCACACATCTCAAGTGTGTGACATATATTTGTCACTTTTAAATGCATATCGTGACTATGCTTCAAACTTGCTTTTCAGTTGTCACACATTTCAAATTCATATGTGGCTAAATTTTCAACAAAAACTAGCAGTCACGCTTAAATAATGTGTGACAAACTTGAGCATATGATTTAGCCACATACACAATTACTTCGTGTGACCATATATGGATTTTGGTCACACTTTTCAATTGCGTGACATATATTTGTCACATATGTATATATATAGTGTGACTAATGTTTCAACCTTATTTGTATCCGTCACACGTCCCAAATTATAAGTGACTAAAAAATCAAAAAAAAAATTACCAGATACGTATAGTCACGAAAATATTCAAATGTGTGGCTGTAGCCTCGGATGTAATTCCGAAATGGTCACACAAGTCGGATCAAGTGTGGCTGTTTATTTTATTCTGGTACATTTAGTCACATAAAAAAGCGACTGTGTGGCTGTTCGAAAAACAGCATGTGTGACTAAATCCACATTTTGGCGTAGTGATCCAACCCCAACAAATCTCTCTTTCCTTTCTTAAATCCCTCTTTCAAAGCACCTAAACATATGTAAACCCTCCTAAACTTCCTTTCAATAACTCTTATGGGGTCATTTGGTCTTTCTAGATCAATCCTGACGGTTGTGTCTGGATTCTGCTTTTGTAATTCACCTAGATAGTCCCTCAACATTGCATACTGCTTTGTGTAATCTCCAATGACTCTTTCTTTGGCCATCTGCTTAGCTCTTTGCATTTTTTGTCTTGAAATGCCAACCTCAAAGTTTTTCTGCAACTGATCTTTAAGAGCACTAATAGGAATTTTTGGATTTGGTTTAATTGTTTCCTCAACTTCTTTTGACAAGAAGTTTGTTGTGCATTTCTTTACATTTCTTGACTGTAAACACTTGTGAACATCTTGAAAAGTTTTCACTTGCCATGAATCCTCATTTGGCAACTTAGAGCAATGCAAAGACCAAGGGCATTGTGGTTCACTAGGTTGAATGGAGGCACTTTTTGACCTAGTTTCTGATCCACTATCTGTTTTTGTCTTAATGGGCTTACCCTTAACTTATGGCCCATCATCTGGCCCATTTCCATCAGGCTCATTGTTAGTTGTAAACATTGGTATCTTTCCCCTACACACTGCCCTGACCCTAACCTTATCATTCTTCTGAAGCCATAACTCTCTTCTCTGTTCAACAGCCACCCTTGTGACCATTTCCTTTATCAGTTTGCTATTACCAAAACTTTGACCAACATAGAAGTTTTCTTTCCATACATTACCTTCACTACCAGAGGGAACTTTATTCAACTTACACACATTCCTTAAAGCCTTTCTCCTCTCACACTCATCATCTGAGTCACTACACTAACCAACTCCTCATTATCAACATATTCATCCTGTACCACCTCATCATCTTTTGCTACAATATCTACACTTTCAACCCATTCTACATTTGTGTCTATGTTACTCCTAAACTCAGCCATGTCAACCTCAACATCATTCACCAATTGTTCTTCATCAACTATAAAATCACTATCATCACTGTCACTATATGAACCATGCTCACTATCTGAACTATGCTCACTCTCAGAATCATCCACATTCCTATTCAACCTTTTAACCTTCTTGGTGCAATTACTTAGCCACTCATCCTCACTAACATCAGTTTCCAAAGTCTCTAGTACCTCATCACTATTATCACTAACATTTTCTACAAACTTAGGATCCTTACTTTTAACACAGTGAAGAACATATAGATCAATAACCTTATACTTACCTACATTCTTCAACAATTGCAACACATCATCATCTTTTTCTAATTTTCTTAAACCATTATCTAAGTCACAGTTAGGTAACTTAAAAAAAAATTCCATACCTTCTGGTTCATACCCTAACTCTTTCATCATATTCCCAACCTCTTGAACGGAAAAATGGTCGGAATCAATGGTGTCAATCCAATTAACCTTCCCCCCTTTGTATCGTCTCTTGGGAAGGCTTGTGAACTCACCTCCATGATTAATCTTGAGACAAAAAACAGTCGGGAACTCACTATTCAACCAAAATACCAAATAAAATCAGAAAATAAGTGTTACATTGAAAACAGAGTATCGAATTGCGCAAAAAAAAAAAAAAAAAAAAAAAAAAAAAAAAAGTTTACTTACTATAATCATGGTATGGATTCGAAGATGAACCCTTTTTACGGACCCTCCATTCGCACAACATTGCTTAATTAGATTTTCCTATACCTAGGTTTTAGTGGATTCGGCGCGTTTTTGAGAAGAAGATATGTGTGTGACAAAAAACTGCGAACCTTAGGGATCAAAAGTGATCTGCTAGGGTTGGAAAGAAGAAGGATATTGGCGCCATGGGTGAAATGCCCAAAATACCCCCCGCATATTAGTATTATTTAACACTTAATATCAATATGTTATCTTGTGTTTGGTCTTGTAAACTCTATCTACTTGCATCTAACGCGCTTGACTTCCATTGGATCTTCCAATTTAATCCACAACATTGTTTATTATTCATTAACTCAACTTGTTATCGGGTAATAATGTACAATCATATAGGTAGGTTTCACATTTATGTGTAAAATGCCATTTTTTTCATGTTGCACCCCAAAAAAATAAGCATAAGAATCATAGACTATTACTCTTTTTACTTGAAAGTTAAAGAGACAGCCTACCAATGGTCAACTATACTTGCAAAGCGAGTCTCTTTTGTCTAAAACACACTACCCTCTTTCATAGTTCATACCACATATCTCATATATGCATATTTTTTTGTTGTGTTTGAGTTTGTTTATATGCATTATATAAAGGAATATTGTAGTTTAATTTTTTCATTTATCTTTCAGTTTTATTTTTGATATGTTTTGTTGTAAGCCCCAGTGGGTTTTTGATTTTCTTGACTACGTAAATTGGATGCTTTTGTTTGTATTGTTTTTGTTGTGGTAATATATTGCTCACTTTCTTAAAAAAAAAAAAAAAAAAAAAAAAAAAACCCCTACTATAAGCATCTTTCATTACAATGTCCATATGTTCATACTCAGGGTGCGCTTGGTTCAAATAGGGGAATAGAAAAGGGAAAAAACAAATGATATAATAAGAAATATAATGAAGCATTCAATTACATTGTTGTTGCTTGGTTCAAATAGGGAAATAAGAGAGTAGGACTTAGATGTGAGTGAAACAATGTAATGAATTTCCAATACCATCAATTTGTTGGGTAATGGATTATCACCCACTTTCAAGCAATGATTGATTGCATTATATGCAACCAACCATAATTTTTCATTGACTTTGTCATTCTTTACCTTCTAAAACATCCCACCAATCATCCCCTCAAAAATATTAGTGATGTTTCATTTAAAAAGCAATACATACGCTGATACGCAAAGTTAACAAATTTTTTTTACCGTTTGTGCAGTCATAGATAAAAGTTTCCTTGCATAAGCAGATAGTCTTTTAATATTTATATTTATATAATAATAATAATGCAAAAACTTACACAACACCACATATACAAAACGCACAGTAAACACATTTATATGATCATCACCAACCTACTTCACTCCTCTCTGTAAAAATTATTCCTTCGAAATCATTTTTCAACCCAAACGCCCTTTCTAGAAATGACTGTTCATGAATGCAGAAACATCGTGATGTTTTCACAGATGACTTTGCTCACCATTAAGTCAAAAAGTCCATTGTCCTTACAATAATGCAAAAAAATAAGAGAAATTACTGGGTTGGACATACACAATCTGACATGTCTCAAATTGCCTAAACTTTTTCAATTTATCCAAAATACCCATACATTCTGCGTTAATCTTTACGCATGATACGCAGGATGACGTGTCTCACATCTAGCCGTTCAAAAAAAAAAAAAAAACAAAACAAAACAAAATGCATTCCGTGATAAAAGATGCGCAGGAGGCGCAGGATGCATTATATATTCATTTCCTCCTATTATGCGTATTTCTTAACGCGGAATGGTACTATTTGGCGCGGAATGGTACTATTACTTTTTAATAATTACAAAAATCACCCTTTAACTTTTTAATAATTACAACTTTTTTATATAACAAACTCTATTCGTCAAATATTTAGTAAATATATGTCGAATTCTTTAATAAAAAAAATATCGTTGCGAAGAGCTCTTAATTACGAACAAAACAAGCCTAATATTAGCATGCTTTTGACGTACGTATGATTTTATAAAAAATGTTGAAGTTTGATATAAATATATATATATATATATATATATATATATATATATATATATATATATATATATATATTTCACTTTTAAAATTTAAAACTTTTTAATAATTACAAAATTCACCCTTTAACTTTTTAATAATTACAACTTTTTTATATAACAAACTCTATTCGTCAAATATTTAGTAAATATCTGTCGAATTCTTTAATGAAAAAAATATCGTTGCGAAGAGCTCTTAATTAGGAACAAAACAAGCCCAATATTAGCATGTTTTTGACGTACGTATGATTTTATAAAAAATGTTGAAGTTTGATATAAATATATATATATATATATATATATATATTGGTTCTTGAAAAAAATACACTTTGGTGGAAAAGTAGAAAAATAGTGCAAATTACCCCCTCCCTTCTCACCTCCTTTTTTTTCATTAACTCAAGGGACCTGATTGTAACTTCCTTTATTGTTCAGGGTAACTTTTGTAAATTCGTCCCCATTTATCATTCTATCATATAAAATACACAAATTTCCCATTTTTTCATTTTTTCCTCTTTTTTATTATCTGGTTCTCTCTTCTTCCCCGGTGATTATTGCTTCCTATCTCTACACAATCAACACCATAAACACGATCTGATCAGATTAACTAAATCTTCTCATTCTAATTCTTGAATCATCGATCAAAGTAAGTATCGTAACTTTATTTGATTATAATTTTGTTAGTTTTGTTATGTAAAATCAAATATACAGCTATTAAATGTGATTGTCATAATTCATTTTGCACAAATTATTGTTTGTTATGAGTTAGGGTTTTTATGAATTTTGATTCATGTGATCATCAGGTGTGTTCATAGTTGTTCCCATTTTTAAGAGTTTTGTGATATGATATAGTGTATAGATTACTTATTTGAAGCAAAGTTGAGAAAAACGACTTGAAAAACGTGTTTATAACATCTGCACACAAGGTGTTTGATAAAATGCCTAAATGAAATTTCATAACTGGTATGGTGATCTTACACTGTGATGCACTAATTTTATATGCTAGATAAAATGCTTAAATGATATTTTTTATAAATGTGATGCATTAAATTCATACTGATACCTTGAAAACATTTGATGTATTAATATTATGATAACATTATTAAAGCATATATTCATTAAAATTGGTGACGAGTGTTGCACGAATTGAGTGCAGTTGTTATTGCAAAAGAAACACAACATCAGTAACAAGTAAAATACTCAAGCATTTTATACATTGTTATTCACTTATATTAGTTTAGTTATAAGTTACTTGTATCTTATATAATCATTTGAAACACTTGCTCTGCACCCATTTTTAGATAACCATTGCTCCTTTGCTAGCAGCTATGACGGGCTTATTGACATCGTTGCAGCTTCTACTAACAGCACCATTTCAAATTGCCACTTCGTAAAGCATGACAAGGTACGTTGTAACTGGTCAAAATGGTTCCCCTCTGAAAATAATAACCTGTTACTATTACTTAAGAAAATGGTTTGGATCAAAACACTTTGTCTCGTTACAATAAATATATTAGCAAGAGGCATTGAAAATACACTTTGCAAGCTTTCGATATTGTTAGTTCATCTGACCCTTTTGTGTTCTGGCTAAATGATTTGATTTGACCCACTGAACTAGTTTTAGTCAAAGATAGCCCAACCTGACGCATGCATATTTACAGGCTTTGGTTTTTGGTGCAAGTGATGAGACCCCAGAGGACAAAATAATAAAAGTGACACTTGCTTACAACCACTTTGGAAGAGTATTGGCACAGATGTTACCCGCGGTAAGATTTGTGTTTGTTCACGTGGTTAACAATGACTAAACAAAATGGCAATCCTACGCGATTGGAGGTGGTGATGGTGCCACAATCATCAGCCTTGGAAACCGGTTTGTTGCAGCCAATGGTGCATGCAAGGAGATCACAAAGAGAGAGCAAGTACCAGAATCCATATGGCGAAAATGGACAAGGAGAAGTGAAGGAGATTTGTTGTTGAATGGAGCGTATTTCCGGCATTCATGGAACCCTCATTGGGCTAAAACATATAAGGGTTACCCGTTGATTCCGGCGCTACGAGCAACATAAGTGCCAAATCTCACAAAAAGTGTTGTTGCCTCACTTGCTTGTAGAGCATGAGTCGCTTGTTAAGCTTACGCTAAGTTTGTTAACAGCCATACCCTTTTTTGTAAAGAGTCGGAAGGATTGGTAGGCTTTAAGAATGTATACACAAGTAACCCATGTACAGTCGTCATGTAACTTTTTAGGAAAGCATTGTTTGGTACAAAATAATTCGACTTACATACTGATGCATTAATCTATCTAGTGATGCACTAATCTTACTCACCGATGCACTAATTTTAATCATCTAATGATGCACTAATCTAAGGCACACCGGATATTTTGTATTATTTGCTTGAATGAATATGCTCGTTTAATATAGCAACTGTGAAGATTTTAGCCATTCTCAAGCGAAACGTGAAAAAATACTTCACTAATTAAAGCCATAAATTTTCTATCAAAAACTTTAGTATCATACACCATACAATTTTATTACAAGTATTAAATCATAGCATTTTGGCAAATATTCCTGCGGCCCCTTTGCAATGTTTGTGAAACAAATGTTGTCGCGTCACTTCTAAGCTGGAACCAAGAAGATCCACTGCTTGAAGCTCCACTCCCATTATCCCTTGATTCTAAACCAGAAGGATCATGAGGTAAACTGGTAACAGATGTCGTAGGCTCATCTGCTGCAGCTAAATTGGGTCCTTGGCTCATGGGTTCAGATAGGGAACCATTATCTGCCTTTGGATCAGAACCGCATTGTGATGATGAATCGTCAAGTTGGATAGGTTTAGAAGAAAAGGTGTCTTCATGTTCTTCCTGCATAGCAGGTGATGAATAGCGCAAAGAAACCTGTAACAGAAATACAAAATATTGAAGATATTGTAATCACCAAGCATAATTTTATACATACAATCTAGAATATTCAAAGCTGATATTAACCTTTCACATTGCTTCAAGTGTCAATACCATTTACTATTCGTTAGTGAAACAAGAAAGTGAGAGAAACTATGGTTTATACCTTATGATCGAAATTGAAATTCATGATTGCATGATACGAGCACATTAAGTTGAAGATGACAGCCAATGTTGCCAACAAACACTCCCTAAACTTGGATTCAGGTACTCGTGAGCATAGATCACTATATGTTAGCCTAATATACAGAAATAAAGATATCTTAATAAGGAGTAACAATTTGTAAAAATAAAGGTAGTTTTAAGTATACCAAGCAACCAATGAAGTACACAACAAGCATACCTAGTGTTTCCAACTTCAGCAACTTCTAGATCCTGCCACATTTAAGTATTTGGATGTCATTTTCCGGAACTGATTCAATGATATTGAACAATCAGCTTTAATTATATTTGCTTTGCATGTAGAAACAAATGCATGTGCTTTCAAATGAGGCAAGTTATCTTATTTCTCCTTTGTTTTCAGTAACATTACAAATCTAAGTTACAACATATCTGTAAAAAATTTACCTCTAGCACAATAGTCTTCAGCACATTATGGGTGTCAGATATAACTGTATCATATGGGACAGGACCCATGCCAGCCACACCAATTGAAACATCAGGAACATTGTGGCCAGGTGGGTAACGGTAGACTCGTCCACGAGGAAGCATCTATTATTCCAAATAACCGTCATCAAGATACATGAATATTTAAGGGGTGTTTGTGTATTTTGATATCCTAACTAGTATAACACGCAGCATGCCTATTTAATATCCTAAGGCTTTGTCATTGTTGATTATAACCTTGTGATACAAATGGATGCACTAAAGTGCCTCAAATGGATGCACTAAAGTGCCTCAAACGGATGCACTAGAGTACTTCAAACGGATGCACTAAAGTACTTCAGGTTGAGTCGACCACAATCATCTTTTTCCTTCTTATTCTTGAACTTTTTGAGTATTTAAAGTGTTGAATAACAAACAATAACTATGGCCAATACTGATAGATATGAGCTATTATATAAACTATGAACTTTGGCCATTTGACTCACTCAATAAAAAACAATAGCTGTGGCCAATACTATGATAAATGTCCCCGACAACATACAAATGAAATACTAGCATTGAAACAAGTAACTCTGTATAGAGCATGTGCAGTGGAAATACAATGACCCACAATAATTATCAAACATGACAGTTTATTCAATCAGCTATTTCAACATTATCATTTAAGTTTTCAACAATTTTCTTTATTCGAACGTGTATAAATTTAGTAAAAAGATGGGGTAGATAAGTACTTCTAATTTTCTCCTAAAATGATCAATTTTGTTGAAACTGGTATGAAACTGACTATTCAGAACTAATTATTTAATTCACAATTTATAAGTGGTGAGGGTTAGAAATATAATGATCATCAGGTACCTTTAAGTGAACACCATTTCCCATAACAAGTTTAGAAGTAAACTCTCTATCTGTTGAACTAGCTGCAACAGTGATGAGCCAAAGAGCAAGATTTGTAGCAGACCCTTTCATCATTTCTACAGCAGCATGTGTAGAAATCACATCAATTCCCAATATAACATAATAAAATAGATACTTTTTTCGCAGCGAGATAAAGCAGTTATGTTTCCTAATCCCCAATATGAACCAATGGCAACTGAGCAAAACATTGCATCATTTTGAAAGCTATCATTCCACACTTGACAGATGCACTAATCTTTTTAACAGATGCACTAATATATATTAACAGATGCACTAATATATATTAATAGATGCACTAATATATATCACGTGAATATCATGAAACGTGAAAGAGTTTGAACCACTGCCAAACTGTGACAACTCAAATTCATCCACACTGACCCTTTGATTTGTTTTCGCCTCATTATGAAAATACCAAGTTATTAAAAGATGGCAGAAAATTAGAAGAACATGATTAAAGACCAGAGGGTAAATTTTACTAGCCTGGTGATATATCTCAGCCCAAAATAGGACAAGGAGAGTATACGTTGAAAAGAAAAGTAATCCCGGGACTTCCAGTAGCACCCAGATGCAAACCTAACAAAGAAAATTTGTAGATATTATGTTAGACAAAGTAAGAGGTTCTAAATCACATATTTCCGATTAAAACTGGAGCTTCTTTCATTGCAGAAAAGGACCTTTCTTGATCGGCCCACACTTTTTCCTGAAGCTATGTGTCATTTTCATCTTAATCATGATCAATAAAACAAGTGGGTGTCATCTCATGTTGCAACATTGAGGCCGCCCATGAAGCTGTAACTTGTTCCAGTAGCTCAACCGTATGCACTAAAGTGCCTCAAACGGATGCACTAAAGTGCCTCAAACGGATGCAGTAGATTACCTCAAACGGGTGCACTAAACATACAAATGGATGCCCTAATGTGTTGATCGATGCACTAAACATACAAATGGATGCCCTAATGTGTTCATTGATACACTAAACATACAAACAGATGCACTAAACATACAAATGGATGCCCTACCATACAAACAGATGCACTAAACATACAAATGGATGCACTAAACAGATTTCAAATTAGTTACAACAATGCACTAAACATACAAATGGATGCCCTAATGTGTTCATCGATGCACTAAACATACAAATGGATGCCCTAATATGTTCATCGATACACTAAACATACAAACAGATGCACTAAACATACAAATGGATGCCCTACCATACAAACAGATGCACTAAACATACAAATGGATGCCCTAATGTGTTAATCGATGCACTAAACATACAAACAGATGCCCTAATGTGTTCATTGATACACTAAACATACAAACAGATGCACTAAACATACAAATGGATGCCCTACCATACAAACAGATGCACTAAACATACAAACAGATGCACTAAACATACAATCAGATGCACTAAACATACAAATGGATGCATTAAACAGATTTCAAATTAATTCCAATGATGCACTAAACATACAAATGGATGCCCTAATGTGTTCATCGATGCACTAAACATACAAATGGATGCCCTAATGTGTTAATCGATGCACTAAACATACAAACAGATGCCCTAATGTACTAAAGGTCCTCAAACGGATGCACTAAAGGTCCTCAAACGGATGCACTAAAGAAACTTTACATGGCTATTGATTTTCAACGTATATGTTCACCTGGCAAGAGGCGATCATGAGAATATTTTCCCATCTGCCATCACAAAGGATGGGCGGTCCTATAATGACCAGGTACAGTTTAATATTTTTATATCTCATATTGTGGACCAATGGGTCGACAAGGTTTTTCATATTTGTTGCTTAAAGATCCTGATATTGTATGCAATATGGATCCTATGCAGTTATTCACAGAAGCTGCAAATGTTCTTAGAAGAACTGGTGAAGATCCAAGAATGATACAGGCATTTGATGATCTTGGTAATAAGGCTAAAGATGATGCATCTGAAGCCATTGATGCTGAAGCTATTTTTGGCTTTTTTGCTGACAGTCCAGATGAATTCCTTGATCCAATTCAGGTAACTTACTTGTTTAACAATACGTTAAGCTTGATTTTATCACACAAAACAACTAGTTTTAGACTATTAGGGGCGTCCAAAACTCATATTGGAATGGAAAACCAAAGAACTAGACAGGAAGCGGAGTGGAAAACCAAAGAACCGATCTTGGTTCTGTTCTTGATTCAATATTTTTCTGAAATTTGGTTCTAGATTGGGTCTGATTTAAAATAAGAACTGAATCACATGTTATATTTAGATATTTTCATCTGAAATAGTAACAGATTTAACCTCGATTTAATACATGGTCAAGTATGTAACTGTTTCATTGTCTATATCCGGATCAAACTGTGATTTATGATGTTTATGGGAGGGTCACTGCTTGAGGTGCACCTTAAATTTCTTACCAACAATATAAAATACTAGTAATACGTCAGCCTCAATTCACATAGTGTTGGGTCCTATTTATTGACTTCATATACAACTTCATACTACAAGAGTACAAGCTCAAAGCATACGCAAAACCCATAGTTGTATATCTTATATTTACTCCTTTAACTTCATAAAGATCACTACACCAATCAAGATCTCATCTAATTTCCACAATTATCCATATCGCCACTAATTCCACAACTTATAAATATTCAGCAGATGCTAGCAGTTAGAAATGTATAACCAATATTATCATGCCTCTGCTACCTTTTCAAAACCGTCTAAAACTTATAATCTCAAGCTTTCAAATGTGACAAAAGGAGTGTACATATGCATCGTCATGTCAAAGGTGTAACAACTAATCCTCTCGTTATTTAATTGGGTATAGAAAGAAACAAACTAATGACGTAACATACATATTAGAGCACCACATTTGAGTTCGTACAGAAAGATATTTACCAACAACATGCTATAAGAAGAAATTAACCATCATCCACTAACTAACGATAACTGAGCACAGTATAGAAAGAAACAATCAAACAACTTACCATAATAATATATTGAAGGCACACACATACTTAACATCATTACTCCCTAATTACACCTAAACCATTTACTCGCTAGTCATAAAATTACTCCATAACATAAATACAATCTGCAAATATAAAGCTCCCTACATCTTCTCACATAAACAAATCTTAAATTCATCTCAGAAAGGAAGCTAAAGTATCTTAAATTACTCCATAACATAAATACAAACTGATGCACTAAAGTATCTTAAACGGATGCACTAAAGTATCTTAAACGGATGTACTACAGGTCCTCAAACGGATGCACTAAAGTACTTTGGAACCATATAAGATCAGTAACTAAAGTACCTCAAACATAAAGCATCTCCTACTTTGGAACCATATAAGATCAGTAACTAAATAGCAAGTTCAAATCTCTTGACATATAAAAAACAGACGAATCTTCATCGATAGCAACAACCGACTTCAAATAAATATATTTACACAACCGACAGCTAAATATTGTTCAGCAAAAATCCTTATAAAACTTTAAATGTAATCTTGATGCAATAAAATTGTCCGTCACTTGTTAAACATTAAGCTGGTTGTATGATATACTGTGTTGTAGATTATCAATTAACAAAGGTCTTATTGTCATTTAAGGGTGCACAAATAAATGCTATAACATATTATTTACACATATGCACTAAAATATAATTTTATACATACAAATTCATTAAATGTCATTCAATTCCATAATAACACTAATTATTAAATATTTTACACAGATGCATTAAAAAAATCAATAATTAAAAACTACAATTGCCGGAATGCACTAAAATAACATAATCTTTACATTTGCCTCAATCATAAAAATTATACATAATTATAACATGTTTAAACCAACAAAAATGATGAATATCCAAAATTAGGGCACTTACGATTTCGAAACTTCTTTTTCGTCAATTTTCTGATGATCGGAGAGCAAAGTTATGGCATTCACGAGTGTTTTATCTAATTTTGCTTTGATTTTGATCGGTAATTGTCAGAATTTGGGTTTTTTTATCGGAGTGGTGGCGATGTAGATGATGGTTGCGATAGAGACGGAGATGGTAGCGATGGAGACGGAGATGGTGGCGATGGATATAATGGGTTTTTGATCGGGATTGAATGATCGGAGCGTGTGTTTTTTTGTTACCAGTAAAGTGGTGATGGAGATAATGGGTTCCGCCCTTTTTTATTTATTTTTTTCATTTTTTTACCCTGAAGTTTGAGACATTTGTAAAATCTACCCTATAACTTTTTTTCCCACTTTTCTATCTAATTATATTTTTCTCTAGAACCGGACCCTATATATATATATATATATATATATATATATATATATATATATATATATATATATATATATATAAATGTTAAAGTTTTTATATATAATTATATATATATATATATATATATATATATATATATATATATATATATATATATATATATATATATATATATATATATATATATATGTATTAAACTTCAACATTTTTTATAAAATCATACGTACGTCAAAAGCATGTTAATATTGGGCTTGTTTTGTTTGTAATTAAGAGCTTTTCGCAACGATATTTTTTTCATTAAAGAATTCGATAGATATTTACTAAATATTTGACGAATAGAGTTTGTTATATAAAAAAGTTGTAATTATTAAAAAGTTAAAGGGTGATTTTTTTAATTATTAAAAAGTTTTAAATTTTAAAAGTGAAATTTTTATATATATATATTTATATCAAACTTCAACATTTTTTATAAAATCATACGTACGTCAAAAGCATGTTAATATTGGGCTTGTTTTGTTCGTAATTAAGAGCTCTTCGCAACGATATTTTTTTCATTAAAGAATTCGATAGATATTTACTAAATATTTGACGAATAGAGTTTGTTATATAAAAAAGTTGTAATTATTAAAAAGTTAAAGGGTGATTTTTGTAATTATTAAAAAGTTTTAAATTTTAAAAGTGAAATATATATATATATTATATATATATATATATATATATATATATATATATATATATATATATATATATATATATATATCAAACTTCAACATTTTTTATAAAATCATACGTACGTCAAAAGCATGCTAATATTGGGCTTGTTTTGTTCGTAATTAAGAGCTCTTCGCAACGATATTTTTTTCATTAAGGAATTCGACAGATATTTACTAAATATTTGACGAATAGAGTTTGTTATATAAAAAAGTTGTAATTATTAAAAAGTTAAAGGGTGATTTTTGTAATTATTAAAAAGTTCTACACTGCCAAATAGTACCATTCTGCGCCAAATAGTACCATTCCGCGTTAAGAAATACGCATAATAGGAGGAAATGAATATATAATGCATCTTGCGCCTCCTACGCATCTTTTATCGCGGAATGCATTTTGTTTTGTTTTTTTGAACGGCTAGATGTGAGACACGTCATCCTACGTATCATGCGTAAAGATTAACGCAGAATGTATGGGTATTTTAAATAAATTGAAAAAGTTTGAACAATTTGAGACATGTCAGATTGTGTATGTCCAACCCAGTAATTTTCTCAAAAAATAAACCTCCATCCATAAAGATAACAAGGACACACACTTCTTCACATCTATATATACAAAACACACAGTAAACACGTGATCCCCACCAACCTACCTCCACTCCTTTTTGTCAGTATCTTTGTTCTTCCATTTTGAAACCAAAACGCGTTTTTTATTAATACTATTCATGAAAAACAACAAAGTTGAAGTGCTATTACTACAAAACACTTTTTGACTATGGATCCTTACTAGAAACATGATGTTTTCACCCGATGACTTTACTCACCATTAAGTCAAAAAGTCATTTGTCTTTACAATAATGCAAAAAATACACCTCGATCATTAAAGATAGCAAGGAACCCCGCACGCTAATTATCTAAATCTTTTAGTTCTTGGTTCTGAACGCGGAGTTGCTTTGTGTGTCTATATCTAAATCTTTTGCGGCTATTTTATCTATTTTAACCTATACCTAAACCTACTTATACGGTTATACCCATCACAAAAGGGCATCATCACTTTTTCCACTAAGCATTGATTGTGAGTCGAACACCAATTCGTTGGCAACGCTTCATGTCCATGCGGGGTACTTAACTTTTCTGCACGTGTTATGTTTCATTCCTAGGATCATGTGTTTCCCTTTAGATATTTCAACAAGGTCCTCACCTCGTATGTAAGTGTTTGTTGACCATATTAACATCTTCAAAACCACGAAACGATGTACGACTAAAATGCTTGATATCTTTGGCTTTACCCTTTCCACATTTTGGGACCACGTTTGGGTTGAACGCTTCTATGTCCCGAGCCATGACCCACATTGGTCAGCAAGCAGGTTTGGTATATTTGAACACCCGTGGGTCCGGTTGGTTTAGTTGAAAACAAAACCATAAAATGAAGCAGGCAACTTTGACTTTTAACATGTCAAATTTATTACAGTAATAATAAGCCAAGTAATCGAAAGAGTGATTAATTTTGCGTCCACGATGACCCTTTGAAATATTCTTGTTTCATAACCACCATTTAATAGTTCCACTTTCTTTCTTTTTTTATTATCATCTCAATATCTCTGCGTGCATTTTTTCAAATCACTAACATTAATAATCGTTGGATTGTTCATGTAATTTCTATTCGAATTTTTGAAAGTCAGGTTTCATATTATTTATTGAAATTTCATAGAAGTTGCTGAGAAGTTTCTCATCATGTACTAGTTTTCCACTTGTGATGTATTAATGTTTCAATTACAAATTCAAATTAGTTACTTTAAGTGTTTGTTGTTTTGTTATATATTAATTTAAAACTTTTAAAAGGAAGTTTCTTATACCGAGAGCTAATTTGTGTAATGGTCAAAAAGTCAATAGTCCACTCCAATAATAATGCAACTACTACCAGACCTCCATAGTCCATACATTAAAGATAACACGGGACCCACACGCTTATCTACATCTTCTATATATGCAAACACAAACCGAACAGATTTACGTATATCGATCACCCAAACACCCTTTTTTCATATAAACAAACAGATACAAACATGATGTCTTCGGTCAATCCTGACGACTTTGCTCACTTAAAAATCCCCCTTCAAAATATACTAACCGCCACCGATAACTTTGCTAAAGAAAATTTCCTCGGAGAAGCTGATTTTGGTAATCATTATGAGGGACAGCTCTTGTGGTCCGGTGAGCTGATGAAAATCCATGCTCGGAGGTGGTTAAATAAAGAGAGGGATGATGAAAAAGAACAACAGTTTTGGACAGAGATTTCCATGCTTTCTACTCTCAAGCATAAGAATCTTGTTTCATTAGTTGGGTTTTGTGATGAGAATGATGAGTTGATAACCGTTATCAAGCATGAGACCAGGGATAGTCTCAACAACTATTTAGACTATACAATGATGTTGACATGGGTCCGAAGATTGGAAATATGTGTCGGTGTTGCTCATGCATTGAGCTACATTCATTACGACGAGCCACGTGATTTTAGCGTTATACATAGAAACATCGACAGCGAGATAATTCTATTAAATGATAATTGGGAACCCAAGTTATCTGAATTTAGACTTTCCATGAAGATCGAAGCATCTCAGAGGCGTCATTCATTCCATGTTGATAAAGTTTGGGATAGGAAGGGGTATACTGACCCCGCATATATAGAGACAAAGAGTGTTAGCCACAAGTCGGATATGTATTCCTTTGGGATAGTAATGTTTGAACTACTGTGTGGTAGGAAAGCAGTAATCAACGACGACCATGATAATAAGTACTTGGCTTCGGTGGCTGTTACCCATTACAGGGAGAAGAAACTCGATAAAATAATTGATTGGGAGCTATGGAATCAAATGGACTCCCAATCATTTAACATTTTCGCGGAAACAGCGTATGAATGCTTGAACGAAGAACGATCGCAACGCCCAAATATTGACAAGATTGTCACGAGACTTGAGAGAGCGTTGGAACTTCAACTAGAACATCAAAATGCGGAAGTCAGTTTTTCCTCTTCCATCTTTCTATAATAAGTACTACTATCTGTTTCTTTCTGTGCAAGTTCGCTAATAAGTATGGTTATACTATATGAGTTAGTGACAAGTTTTATGAATTTCATGAAAATGCCATATATACCTAAAATACAAGTTTTGAATGCATGATTTACAATGCACTTAAAGCATGTTTTGGGTAAATATGGCATTATCATGTTTAAGTTGGATAAATATGGAATTGCCCCTTCTTTTATTTACCACTTTTTAAGACTTTACGTAATTTTTTTTCTTGTAATTAAATATATATATCCATAACAGTTATATTATGTAACTTAATAGTGACAAGTTTTTCATATGAATTTAAAATAATAATAATTAGTCGTATTCTATTACCGAATTATTATTTAAATTTTTGTGTAATTATCATTTTATATTGTATGAATAAAAATAGTTATTGATGAAGATGACCATTATTAATTATTATAATTATGAATAAAAATATGCAAATATATAGTTAAACCCCTTTAGTGCGACTTATGTCACAATTGTGTGCATGCATGAAGGTTTAAAACTAGTATATAAAGAATAAGAATGAGAATAAGAATATGGATGGTTAACGTAATCCAAACCCGTATTATTCGACCGCCACCCACACCAAAGCTTATTTGCTAATCAACCATTTTACATAAACAACTGGCTTAGCAACTTGCTAGGCCAACACAAGTATTAGTTAAAGCAACAACAAATTGTTTTTGGTTAGTTTTCATTCTAGCATTCAACCAAATGAGTACGTGAAGAAAAAAGACTAGCGAGAGTCTTAACGTGAACCAAAGTCACCTACAACTAGCATATAAGAAAAAGAAAAAAATGAAAATTTGTATTAATCATACTCAAGTACTCAACTATAAAAAAACCCTAACAAATTTTTAAAAAATTGACGAGCCTAAACTGGTAGGACCCACATGTCTTATTAAACAAAAGAAACCTACTTTACTTTCTTTTCTTCGGTTTCACAATTAGACAATTCGACTTGCAGAGAATATCCTGAATCAAAGAGTATAATATCATGCTCATGCTCTGTTTAACACACTTATAGTCTCATTTAGAGTTTTAACTCTTAGGAACTATTCTAAGATTAAAGCATATATACCTGTCCAAACATCCAACTTTCTGATGTCCAAACAGCTAGCATGTAATTGCTCTGAAAAACAGCCTACAAACCTTTAAAAGTATCTAATTGCCAATTGCTGTAAAAAAACAGCACACAAACATGTAATTGCTGCCAAAAAAAATGGTTGCTGTAAAAAACTGTGTCGGAACAGCATATAAAAGCTGTAATTGCTGCTAAAAACAACATACAAATATGTAATTGCTTTTAAAAAAAGAGAGCATGTAACTGCTGCAAAAACTTGTTTCCAAACAGCCATGTAAAGGCTATGTCCAAACAACATATAAAAGCTGTTAAAACAGCATATAAGCCTGTCCAAACAGCCCATCTCTCTGCTGTTCAAATAGCATATAGAAAGTGTTTAAAACACCATAAAAATCTGTCTAAACAGCTTTTAAAGCCTTTAAAATCTTGTAAAAAGCAATGTGGAACACATATAAAAGATTTAATGACAAACCAGCCGGATTATAGAAACGGATAAAACCCGGCGGGTCACACTGGGTTTTGAATTCTTAAAAACCGGTTTCGTTTGACCCTTTATCTAAGCCGAAACCAGTTCAACCGGTCGAACCGGGTTTCAAAACATTGAAAAAAAGAAAAGTGGTATAGTAAAAGTACTTGTTGATGTCTGCAAGCATTTGTGAACTATGACCACCCAACCGAGATTTTGATAGGACGTCCTGCAAACC
Source organism: Artemisia tridentata subsp. tridentata (assembly GCA_021014915.2). Classification (NCBI taxonomy): domain Eukaryota; kingdom Viridiplantae; phylum Streptophyta; class Magnoliopsida; order Asterales; family Asteraceae; genus Artemisia; species Artemisia tridentata. The sequence goes on along the minus strand of CP139505.1, from coordinate 10,146,506 downwards.
TTTATATGAAACTGGGGGAGTGTCACTGGTAGACGATTAACGTTAGAAATCAGGGGATTGCTCGAAGTAAAATCAAAATTTTAAAAGTAGTATAGTTATAAAATCTACCTGTAGTTTAGCAAGTTCATTACGATATACACAAGGTAGTATATATGGCCTTGCACTGTAGCTTGTCCAAGCTGTAGATCAAACTAATTTTCTTCAAAATTACATGTAAGCTACATATGAGTTGTCTGTCCCCTTTTTGTTTGTGTCTTTAACCTCAAAACGTAAACTTTTAGGGACTCTAATCTCCAAGTATTTTCACATTTCAAAATTATCTATGAAAGAAAGCCACAAATATTAACAGACTTATGACGCATTTACTTGTAAATTTGTCTGTCCAGGTTATGGTTTGACTCTATGTGGCGATAAAAAAATGAATAACTGATAAGAGAAAAGGTCAATTAGGTCACTGGTTATGACTTGATTGTCACCAAAGTGTATTTTTAGTGAATCAACTTTCTAAATCCTTTTTATAAAGAAAATTTAGATTATTATCGTGAAAATATGGCTATAAAACAAATTTGACTATTAGTTTTTCTTGGACAAATATTTTTTTTCAAGTCAACCCAGACCGACACACACTGAAGTTAATGTAAGAGACTAATTAAACCCAACATACCTAGTAACCTCAGCCAATATAAGCAACGTTAATATCCCAGAAGCACCATGAAAAACCAAAAACCGACATGTTAAAAAGACGAAAAAAAGGTAGCTAAATGATGGCCAATAAACAAAACATCACGAAAACGAAACAACTACCATCTCAATATTACCCACAATAATCCTTTTGACCTTGGTTATCTTAGCCTTCAGTTTTGACAGTATACTTATTTAATATGATCCCTAGGCCTCTTTATTCCGCCTAACAGAGGCATAAACGGAAAACATAAGACACATATTAGTTTCAGAAAAGAATACTCAACGAAATAATGTATGACATCTAAACTCAACACGCACCCGAACCCTGATAGAATGCAGATATGTTTCTGCTCATGATCGAATAACATGAAATAAGTATCATGTTTGATAGTATCGATTCTCAGGTTGTATTTCACAGGTTTCAAAATGTTTCAGGATTGATTATGCACAAGGTTAGTAAGAATAGTTTCTGATCAATATCACAACATAATAATGATTATGTTGTATGTATTGTGTAATGATGACAACCGATAACATTGTACAGAAACAAAGAAGATTGGGGTTGAACCCTTTATTAAAACTGATATTATAAAATGAAAAGGGTTGAATTGTTTACAGAATTTTGATCCCTGTATATACTAGACTAAGAGGCATGATTATGAAAGGTTGTGATGGTTCACAAGAACCAATAGACATGTCCTTTCATCAATATCAATAACTGTCTATAACTAACATTAACTAACTTTCTACAACTGCCATCGTTTCTATCTATTGGGTTTGTTGGCCTGCTGGCCCAAACCAGAAAAACTTGCAGCTTCTTATTCGGCATAACAAAGATTAATGGATTATGTTTTCCAACATATTCCCCCCTAATCTATTAATCTTAGTTTCTTCAATCTTCTTGTTCCTTGATTCTTCCTGTTCATGCTTTCTTTTTCTTTTGTTTTGTTCTTGCTTGTGCTTCCTGTCTTGTTGCTTGATTGTCACCAAAGTGTATTTTTAGTGAATCAACTTTCTAAATCCTTTTTATAAAGAAAATTTAGATTATTATTGTGAAAATATGCCTATAAAACAAATTTGACTATTAGTTTTTCTTGGACAAATATTTTTTTTTCAAGTCAACCCAGACCGACACACACTGAAGTTAATGTAAGAGACTAAACCCAACATACATAGTAACCTCAGCCAATATAAGCAACATTAATATCCCAGAAGCACCATGAAAAACCAAAAACCGACATGTTAAAAAGACGAAAAAAAAGGTAGCTAAATGATGGCCAATAAACAAAACATCACGAAAACGAAACAACTACCTTCTAGTAAAGCTGTTGGACTTAATTGTATAAGTCTTGACATCAATAGTTAAAGTTAGAAGATTAGTGTTAGAAATTGTAATTAGAATAGTTTAGTGTGTATTATGTAAAGTCTGTAAGCCCAATGAATATGGGCTGGGTCATAATGGGTAGAAACGGTTATATAGTTTTAGGGTTACAACGGTTAGAAGTATTATAACGTTTGGTGAAATGTTGTGTCCTTTATGAAGCAGCGATTCATGTAGTATAAATAGGTTAGATTTCTGTAAACAATTGGTAACCTATTCAATATCAATATCAGTTTTAAAGGGTTCACCCAATCTCTCTTGTTTCATTTTTCTTGATTCTATGATGATGTTGGCGTATTGTTGTTTTATCATTCGATCCTGGAACCCCTAAGAACCTGTGTAACATTGGTATCAGAGAGCAAGGCTGATCAAACAACACTCAAATCATGTCTACAATCGTCATTCAAGATCAAAGATGTGTTTAAGAATGGATGCCGATTGAAGAGAAAAGAAAGAAACAGTGGCATCAAAAGCAAGACGATCTGGGAATCAAAGGAAAAAGAAAGAACGTTAGAAACCAGAAAGAAAGAAAGAGAGGTTGCAAGATTACAAGTTTTGATTCAAGTTTTTGATCAAGAAGATCCAAAGACTTAGAAGGGAAGAGACACCAAAGAAGTATGTTTGCTATATGTTGTTGGTTGGAAATCAGAAAGAAAGAAGAAGGAATAACCGTTCACTCGTCAATTGGAGAAGTAAGAAGAACGAACAGGAACAGGTTCGAAAATTCAAGAACGAATAGGAGAATTAAATTGGCTTGTTTTGTTATTGTTGTTCGAGAAAAGAAGAACCAATTGAAGGGGCTGCTGTGATTTTGAAAGTTTACAGGAAGCAAACTCGATTGGAGAGGAAAAGAAACGATTTTGTGGAAAGATAAGACAAGAAGAAAGACAAGCAAGAAGAGTCTTAACACTTTAATAAAGACGATGAATGAACCCTGTTATGAAGAACAGAAGAAAGCAAGAAACGAAGAACAGAAGAAAGCAAGAAACGAAGAATAGACCTTTTTGGTAAAAATCCTCCGTGGAACAAATCCTTTGTGGAACAAACCTTAGTGGAACAAACCTTAGTGGAACAAACCTTTGTGGAACAAACCTTAGTGGAACAAACCTTTGTGGTACAACCTTTGTGGTATTAACCTGTGTGGTACGATCAAGAAAGCAAAAGGAAAACCTGTGTGGTACAAACAAAACAAAGAAAGAAAGGAAGAAAGAAGGCAAAAAAGGCGTAAGTAAGCACGCTTGTTTAAAAGAACGCGTAAGTAAGCACGCGAGTAACGAGGAAAACGTAAGTAAGCACATTTACAAGAAAGAAAGCGTAAGTAAGCACGCTTGAACGGAAAAGATACGTAAGTAAGCACGTACCAGAAAGAAAGAGAGATAGAAGAAATTGAAGGCGTTGCCGTGAAGAACGGTAGAACGCAGAGCAGGAGCACGAAGATTCAATGAACAAGACTTAAACAATTAGGGGGGAATATGTTGGACTTAATTGTATAAGTCTTGACATCAATAGTTAAAGTTAGAAGATTAGTGTTAGAAATTGTAATTAGAATAGTTTAGTGTGTATTATGTAAAGTCTGTAAGCCCAATGAATATGGGCTGGGTCATAATGGGTAGAAACGGTTATATAGTTTTAGGGTTACAACGGTTAGAAGTATTATAACGTTTGGTGAAACGTTGTGTCCTTTATGAAGCAGCGATTCATGTAGTATAAATAGGTTAGATTTCTGTAAACAATTGATAACCTATTAAATATCAATATCAGTTTTAAAGGGTTCACCCAATCTCTCTTGTTTCATTTTTCTTGATTCTATGATGATGTTGGCGTATTGTTGTTTTATCATTCGATCCTGGAAACCCCTAAGAACCTGTGTAACATTCTCAATATTACCCATAATAATCCTTTTGACCTTGGTTATCTTAGCCTTCAGTTTTGACACTATACTTATTTAAGATGATCCCTTGGCCTCTTTATTCCGCCTAACAGAGGCATAAACGCAAAACATAAGACACATATTAGTTTCAGAAAAGAATACTCAACGAAATAATGTATGACATCTAAACTCAACACGCACCCGAACCCTGATAGAATGCAGATATGTTTCTGCTCATGATCGAATAACATGAAATAAGTATCATGTTTGATAGTATTGATTCTCAGGTTGTGTGTATTTCACAGGTTTCAAAATGTTTCAGGATCGATTATGCACAAGGTTAGTAAGAATAGTTTCTGATCAATATCACAACATAATAATGATTATGTTGTATGTATTGTGTAATGATGACAACGGATAACATTATATAGAAACAAAGAAGATTGGGGTTGAACCCTTTATTAAAACTGATATTATAAAACGAAAAGGGTTGAATTGTTTACAGAATTTTGATCCCTATATATACTAGACTAAGAGGCATGATTATGAAAGGTTGTGATGGTTCACAAGAACCAATAGACATGTCCTTTCATCAATATCAATAACCGTCTATAACTAACATTAACTAACTTTCTACAACTGCCATCGTTTCTATCTATTGGGTTTGTTGGCCTACTGGCCCAAACCAGAAAAACTTGCAGCTTCTTATTCGGCATAACAAAGATTAATGGATTATGTTTTCCAACATATTCCCCCTAATCCATTAATCTTTGTTTCTTCAATCTTCTTGTTCCTTGATTCTTCCTGTTCATGCTTTCTTTTTCTTTTGTTTTGTTCTTGCTTGTGCTTCCTGTCTTGAGTTTCCATCTTGTTTGCTTGATACTTGTTATTGAGATCTTCTAAATTTATTCCAAAGTGCTCAATCTTCATTTCTCCTTGACTGTCCATTCCATTGGTTTTGTCATTGGATCTTCATGATCTCCTAGGCAGTTGCTTTAGCCTCTTGAAACAAGTCCTTATGTTTCAATTTGTGACACTCTGGCTGTGCTATAGTAGCAATTGAAAACATCCAAGTATGATTGTAGCATCTCTTGATCTCTTTATTTGATAGGCCAAGTATCTCTTCAAAATAACCAAACCATGTTTGAACTCAAGTTTCTTGCAATTCCAGGATCTTTTACAGGTTTCTTTCTTCTTCTTCTTCAGGATCTTTTAACCGTGGTCTCTGATGCCAAATGATAGAATGCAGATATGTTTCTGCTTATGATCGAGTAACATGAAATAAGTATCATGTTTGATAGTATCGATTCTCAGGTTGTATTTCACAGGTTTCAAAATGTTTCAGGATCGATTATGCACAAGGTTAGTAAGAATAGTTTCTGATCAATATCACAACATAATAATGATTATGTTGTATGTATTGTGTGATGATGACAACTGATAACATTGTACAGAAACAAAGAAGATTGGGGTTGAACCCTTTATTAAAACTGATATTATAAAATGAAAAGGGTTGAATTGTTTACAGAATTTTGATCCCTATATATACTAGACTAAGAGGCATGATTATGAAAGGTTGTGATGGTTCACAAGAACAAATAGACATGTCCTTTCATCATATCAATAACTGTCTATAACTAACATTAACTAACTTTCTACAACTGCCATCGTTTCTATCTATTGGGTTTGTTGGCCTGCTGGCCCAAACCAGAAAAACTTGCAGCTTCTTATTCGGCATAACAAAGATTAATGGATTATGTTTTCCAACAAACCCCTTATCAATATTGTATGCAAGCAATGGGTAACAACCTTTTGGGATTGCTGATCTGCTTTGAAAGTTGAAACAATGCTACGGGTCAAATGGGTAACAACCTTCTAATTTCAGCGTTTATTCTTTTTACTGTATTATATAAGCAGTTATCAGTTGACTTTTTGGGATTATTGATCTGCTTTGAAACATTACCTTGCCACTTTTCAAGGCTTTCCATATATAGTCCTTCAATTGGTCCTTGGTATTATGGGTCCCCTTCTCATACGCTTTGGAAAAATCATTTTGTGCCTGAAACAAGAATGAGTAGTATATAAGAACCGGAATGAATGCAGCAATAGCATAATCATTTGATTTCAAAAAGTCTAAAGAAAGATTACTCAAACTCAACAGATTTCCATATTTCGCTAATGGTAAAGGAAAAAATCATTCATAAATGAGTTCCATAGAGATCGAACTTATATAAGCTCTTGATCTTCCTCAACAGATTTATATTCAAGTTCCTATGACTTTATGATATGAATGTAAGTATATACAGTTAAATGGGATGAACAAATCTCAAAGTATGAGATGAACATCATCAACCTGGAATAGAATTATACTTTCCAGCATATTCATGTGTCTCATTGCACTCCAATTTCATATACACTCATCTTGATATTAAACTTGTCAACCCTTGAATATACACTCAATTTCAGATTACCAAATATCAGCATCTTACTGCTCTCCAAATTCGTATAGACTCAATTTCAGATTACCAAATACCAGCATCTTACTGCTAGTTTTTCTTTCCACAGTAGGAGAGTTCTTCCCTTTCAAAATCAGCAACTTGTCTTTTAAAGTTTCCATTACAACATTTAATAATGTCTCTCCATTCCTTTCAGTATCCTGAAAAATCCTCCAATTCCACTATTGTCAAATAAAGTATCCTGCAACAGCTACGAAAACATGTCACTGGAAGCAACTTCAAACATCAAATGACTAAATATCAACACTAAACAAAAGTATTTGCAACGTTAAACAATTTACTGTTACACAAAGCACATGCCATAGTTTTTTTTCTTATGAATACCACTTTATGAACTTATCCACAAGACAAAAACATGTCTTTGAATGCAATGAGGGAACCAAACAATACAATTCCAATCCATATTATCCCATCAAAACTGCATCGGGTAGACAAAGTATCGCCCATGTAGTCCATACTTACACCATCTGATTATGGACCAAATGCTTTAAAAGCACCTTAGGAGCAAATATTGACTACATTAACCAAGACTATATCTCAACATGAAGTCACTAATCAAAACAATTCAACTTAATAAGACCATTCACTTCCTAAACATGTAAAGAATGTTATATTAATTACTATCCACAAACGTAATAACTAGTACTATAAACTACAAGATATTATGCAGAATTAGACCTAACATGTCTTAGACATGGTTCAGGAATTTTATCAAACACTTTGTAGGCATTATTATACTCCCTTTTTCTCACTCACATTTTTACTTGACTATTTTTTACAGATAATAAATGAATTTGCTCACCTCAGAGTCCCCCTTGAAAATATCCTTTCTGCCACCAACAACTTCGCTCAACAAAATCTCATCGGAGAATATGTGTTTGATAAGAGATACGAGGGACAGCTCTTGTGGTCCAGTGAGTTGATTGATATCCATGCTCGGAGGTTTAATAAAGAAAGGGATGAAGAAAAAGAACAAAAGTTTTGGATGGAGATTTCAATGCTTTCAAGTCTCAAGCATAAAAATCTGGTTTCTCTTGTTGGGTTTTGTGATGAGAATGACGAGAAGATCATCATTTACAAGGATGAGACCAGTAGAAGTCTCAACAAATATCTAAGTGACCCGATGTTGTTGACATGGGTGCGAAGATTGGAGATATCTGTCGGTATTGCCCATGCATTGAGCTACATTCATTATGACGAGCCACGTGATTTTAGTGTAATCCACCGGCTCATTAGCAGTAGCAGAGTTCTATTAAATGATGACTGGGAACCCAAGTTATATGGCTTTGAACGTTCCATGAAGATTAAAGCTTCTCAAAGGCACCATTCATTTCATACTAATAGACTTGAATATGATATAGGGTATGGAGACCCAACATATTTAGAGACTAAAAGTGTGAACCACAAGTCAGATATGTACTCCTTTGCGATAGTATTGTTTGAACTATTGTGTGGTAGGGAATCAATAAGTGAGAATCCAGATAATAAGTATTTGGCTACACTGGTCTTTTTTCATTATAAAAAGAAAATACTAGATGAAATAATTGATCCAGTTCTAAGGAAACAAATGGATCCAGACTCATTCAACGTTTTCGCAAAGACAGCATATGACTGCTTGAATGAAGAAAGATCTCAACGCCCGGATATTAGTGAGGTTGTTACAAGACTTGAGAACGCGTTGAAACTTCAAATGGAACGTCAAAATGTTGTAAGACTGTTTTTTCTCTTTCATCTTTCTTTTATAAATAGTCTCTATTTATTTATAATATTAATATTAACATTAACGTACACAAGTAAAATTATTACTTATTACTGTATTTCTGATATTAAAGGAACATTCAATAGTTGCGGCCACAGTTGAAGATACATCATCCAATCATGACAAGGTAATTATTTACTTAAGGCTGTTTGGGATTGCTTATGAAAAATAGATTATTCGTTTTGAAAACGGATAATATGATAATCATAATATAGTGTTTGTATTTGATTATGTTGTATAATAACGCAATACATCATTTTTTTAAGTGTTTGGCAAATTTGATTATTTATGACATAACATGCAAAATGACTAAGATAGACATTTACACTATTGATATTTTAATATAGCTCATAAGAAAGTGATCGAGATTGTTTTATCAAATAAGTTATACATATTAAATAACCATATAAATTATATATACGAAATAATAATTTAACAAAAGTAATTGTTGTAACGTACTCCGTATATAACTCAAATGATTATCTTTTATAACCATTCTATTCATTCAAAATACGGAGTAATCATTTTTATATATTATACGTAACTATTATCAATAAGTCTCTCATCCACATATTGATGAGTCTGCCATCAGCATAGGAACAAAATATTAAAGAAAAGTGATATAAGAGGGGTAATTTTGTAATAATGCCATCAAGAGAGAATTGCGTTTCACAACAGCAGGTCTCTACCTGCTGCAACAAAACGCCGTTTTGAAGCCATACAAACGCAAAAAATTATTTATCAATTTTTCTTTGCTAAACACTTCAAATGAATTATTTGCATTTTCGAATCGCGATAATCAAATAATCTGCACTGAAACGCAATCCTAAACACCCTCTTATTCCTATTGTTGCAAGTCACTAGATTTTAGATAAGTGAACTCCATATCTACACGTGTCATTTTTGGGACACTTGATGTTGTTTTGTTTGGTACATATAGGGATCATTGACCTCCATATCTACACGTGTTGAGTTCCATGTCAGCAAAGAGACTGTGTCTTTCCTCACAAATCTTTCTCACTTAAAACTCGGCTGGAAAGATATAGCATCCGCAACCAACAATTTTGCTCAAGAAAATATCATCAGAACATTTAGGTTTGGAAATATTCGCAAAGGCCGTCTCTTACATTCTGAACAATTCATCGATATTACTGTTAAGTGTTTCTATTTGGATTATGTAAAAGATGAGAGCAAAAGGTTTTGGACGGAGATTTCGATGCTTTCTAGTCTCAAACATAAGAATCTAGTGTCTCTTATTGGGTTTTATGAGAACGAGAACAATAAGATGATCATATACAAGAAGGAGGCCAACCGAAGTCTTGAAACATATCTAAGTGACCAGACCCTCACATGGATGCAAATGTTAAAGATATGCGTTGATGTCGCGAAGGCAATGAGTTACATCCATTATGATGCTGGACGGGATTTTAGTGTCATACATTGCAACATCATGAGCTCGAATATTTTACTAGACGACAAATGGGAACCCAAGTTATCTGGTTTCGAACTTTCGTTGAAAAATACAGTAGCTCGGAGGCACCGTCTTCTTCTTACTCGTGATATTGTTAAGAATGTATACATGGACCCAAAATATGAAAAGACTGGCGGGGTAACCCACAAATCAGATGTGTATTCATTCGGTGTTGTATTACTAGAAGTCTTGTGCGGAAGGAGTGCAAATGGTGACAAAGACGAAGATGAAGACGAAGGCGAAAATGAACTTGAAGATGAGTTGAAAGAGGGGTTATTAAGTCAGCTGGCCAAATCTCATTTGGATGAAATGATCATGCCGCATTTACGAAATCAGATGGACCAAGAAGCATTAAAAATCTTCTCAGAAACAGTATATTGCTGCATAAAAGAGGAAAGAGCAGATCGTCCACATATAGATCAGGTTGTCAAAGGACTTGAGAAAGCGTTGAAAATTCAATCAATATATGAAAATCCGGTAAGAAAATTAACTTGCTTATCAACTTTATATGATAATAACTCTTATATTTATCTACTAATGTCCTCGTGTTTTGCAAATATTATTTTAGGAACTTCCAAGGAATGCAGTTGACATTACATCATCCAATCACCTGAGGGTAATTTACTTCTTTATAGTTTTAGTTCGAAGCTGGTCATTCTAATTAATAAGCAAAAAAGTAAATCACACGAATGGTCTATGTGGTTAGGGGCTTTTTACATATTACATTTGATCCCTATTACATAATCCTGGCACTCTAAAATGATAAACGACCGTTAACAAATTTATTGATATGACCAGGCCAACTCCACACCCAGGATCAACGTAACACCCAAAAACCAGAAATCAAAACTCCATCTGCTCCAACTACCATGGACCTGCACACTAGTCACAAATCACAATTCATTTTTAAGCATAAAACAATAACTGATATAGAAGCTAACGGAATCCATTGGCTGAGAATAAAGTGTTGTTGTATCACTCTTTTCTATTAACATCACAATTAGTACAGATTGTGAATCTTTTTTCATTCAATAATTTATTTAAGTACGTTGATGTATTATGAATGTCCACAATGTTGCAGTTGAAGAACTTGGAACACTTGAAGATTAGACTTAATGATATCAAGAAGGCAACAGAGAAGTTTGCGGACAAATATTGCATTGGGTCAGGCGGATATGGTATGGTATACAAGGCACAACTCGATCATTTTGATAGCAGTAATTCATCTACCATGGAAGGGAAGAATAACTACGATCTTCCCAAGAAACGTGGCACGGCTTATAAATTTTTTCCTTTTACCCAAAAAAAGAAGAAGAAACGTAGCACGGTAGCCATAAAACGCATTCACAATCGAGAAGGAGAACAAGGGTTCATTGCAGAAATTGAAGTTCTGATTAGCTGTAAACATGAGAATATAATCTCTCTTCTTGGTTTTTGTGATGAAGACCGTGATCACATGATCCTTGTCTATGAGCTTGCTTCTAAAGGGAGTCTTGAGGATTATCTGGGAAACAGTGAAAAAATGACTAATCTTAGTTGGATGCAACGCTTGAAAATATGTCTTGGTATTGCACATGGCTTGAATTACATTCACACCAACACAGATCAAGACAAACAAAAGATAATTCACCGTGACATCAAGAGTGCAAATATTCTATTGGGCGAAAATTTGGAACCGAAGATTGCTGATTTCGGGCTCTCCAAATTCCACCCAGCAGATCAAGAGGCCAGTACTCTCAATGTCAATACGATTGCAGGTACGAATATGTATATGGATCCAGAATATCAAGGGTATGGAAGATTAAACAAAAAATCAGACATCTACTCTTTTGGAGTAGTATTATTTGAGATCTTGACCGGGAAGGTGGCCTATGATCGTATTTTCACCGACATTGATGGGAACGGGATTGCACCCATTGCACGACGTCATTTTGCGAAGGGAACACTAATGGAAATTGTTGATCACAAGATAAAGGAAGAAACCGACGAACATGTCTTTTCTCTAACTAAAGGACCCAATAAACGGTCTTTGGACGTTTTTTCAAAAATCGCATATCAGTGTCTGGCGGAAACCCAAGCGCAACGTCCAACAATCGAAGTTGTCATCGACAAACTCCAAAAAGCGTTAAACTTTCAGGTAAGATAACGATTTTAAGATACATTTTTATGTATATTACACTGATGGCCAATGTGGTATAGGCCAAACAACAGATAAGAACCTTATCACATTGGTAGTTTTAGTTTGTTTTTGACTTCTCAAATTAACTGACTGGCCATGATTCACAGGAAAATCACAAGGACAATCTCAAACTGTCACTTCAGAACATAAAGTTGGCCACGCAAGCCTTCAGTCAAGAGAATATCATTGGACATGGAGGTTTTTGGAACATATACAAAGGAGTTACTCAAGCTCATGGACCTAACATCATCGCTGCAAAGCGGTTGGAAAGGAAGTCTGCTGAAGGAGAAGCTGAATTTATGACAGAGCTCGAAATCCTTATGGAGTATAAACATGAAAATGTCATTGGTCTTGTAGGCTACTGTGATGAAGAGGGTGAAAAAATTATTGTACATGAGTATGCATCTAGAGGTAGTCTTGATAAGTACTTGAGCGATGATAGTCTTACGTGGGTGATGCGGCTTAAAATATGCATCGATATTACAATTGGGTTGGAGTTTCTTCATGGAATGGTTTCAAGTCCAGAAATGGTAATACATAGGGACATCAGCAGCAACAACATTCTACTATTTGATGACTGGAAAGCAAAAATTACCAGTTTTGGGCTTTCCTTAGTATGCCCAACAAATCAGAATGTAGATTATGTCATCGAGAATGTTACAGGCACAATTGGCTATCGTGACCCGCTGCACTCGAAAACAGGCTTCTTAACTAAAGAGTCTGATATATTCTCACTGGGTGCGGTCTTATTTGACATATTGTGTGGGAAACTGTCATCTGTAAAACTAGATGACGAGTATCTCTATTTACCCTTTTTGGCGAAACAACACTATCAAGTAGGAAAACTTGATGAGTTAGTGTTTGAGGGTATAAAGGAGCAAATTGAGACACAGTCATTTGTTACGTTTGCAAGGATTGCCTATCAATGCCTACATCACAGGGGAGAAAGACGGCCAACAGCTAATGAAGTGGTCATACAGCTTAAGAAAGCACTGGAATTCCAGGTAAGTTTCTATATTTTGACCAAACTCCCTAACTTTTGATTCATATAAATCTAAACTATGGCCTTTAACTGTATGAAACATCAGTTTATTAATTGATTAATGTATATACAGGAAAATTTTGAGAAATGGGAGCCCAAATTGCCTACTGACTATAAAGAAATAATCCAAATGTCAAAGTGCCCTGAAATCTATTCTACCAAAAAGAAAGAGGAACTTTACAACATTTTTTCTGAGGGAATCCTCCTTCAACAGGACAAAGTGGTAATCAGTTTATATCTCCTTTATTGGTTGTTTCCTGTTTCTAAATATATTCTCCTTATCGAGAGATAATTTAAAATCACATATGCATTTATACATCATACACTTTGAGTCTGATTTGTATTTCTGTTGTGTAATAGTTGTCATTCGTTGGTAATGGAGAGAGAAATGAAATGGTTTCAGCCACAATGTTTTCCTACATAAACAGTTGTCCACATGAGTGGAAATCTCTTTCAGAATCAAGGTTAGTTTTAAATGATTAGCAAACATATGCATTATTGGTAGAATTATGTTATGCTTTTTAATGTTAAAGTATAAGATTATTCTCTTTACAGTTTAATGCATGACAAGTTGTTTATGGTAGCATAATATGATTATTAATCACTTAGAAAAAATACATTTGAATCCCTTTGACTCTATTCTGCTAGACCTGCTAATCCCCTGCACTAATCAACAAAGGAATATTGCTTCATCTTTAGCTCTTTTACACTTCAGCCCTCATCTCATCAGGTTAATAGCAAGATTAGTCCTGCATACATACATATCAACAATGTGGGAACTATAATTTTATAAACCTTCTAATAAGGTAGTTGAGGTTTGCCCTTGTTTTGGTCCTCTGTTCTCATGACCGTGAATTATAAATTTTGCTAGCATCTTGATAGTATTTTTTATAATATTCTTACCTTTATTTAAATAGAGATTTGTCTGGTACACTAAATTGTAATATAGAATTCCAACTCTTGTTCCAGTAAATTACAAAATTCAAAAGTAGAAGCGTATGGGAATAAAGGCTATGACTGATTCAGACTTAAATATTTATAATATGTGCAGGTTTGGGACAGTAGTCGAGATGTTAGATATTTCCAACTTGAACATCGAAATCAAGACAAGAGCTCAATTTTTATCTCCTAATGTTGTTTATGGGGTCTATTTAGTGTTCAAATTTTGTGATTCAAGAAACTTTTCAAGTAAACCTGTGTATGTTAACCTAAAGTATAGAAAGGGACTCGAAAGTCTACATGCATATTTCGCAACATGGAGAGACAAGGACTGGATGATGATTGAGTTGTACCAATTCTTGAATCAGAACGAAGATGTCGTTTTTGAGTTTCTACTTGAAAGCTTTTCATCGTACTATTGTGGAGATGCTGCAGTTTATGTTCAAGGCATTGAATTTCGAGCCATTGACAACGTAAGTTTGAAAATATCCCTTGGTTCCATTCTATGTTCTTTTGTTTAAGGTATTAAGGGAACATGAATGCACGGTAAAAAAAAATCATGTTATAAGTGGCATATCTAAAATAACTGTTTACAGGTGAAACATGAAGAGATTGGAAAATTGAAGGAAGTCCAACAAGTCTTGAAATCAGACTTCAATGTGGATCAAGTGCAGCAATTGCCAACTAACTTTGAAGAAATATTCAAGGTATGCAGAAACTATGACGAGTTGTACTGGTTGGGCGAAGTTGATGGGAAGAAACTTCTTCTGCTTTCAGCAAAGGCAGCTTTATACAAATTTTCTAATGTGGACACTTTTACTTCAAAACCAACAGCACAGTCCAGGTTTGTTCTCTTTTTTATTTTTATATAACTAATGTGTTACAGTCACGAAAAACTAGATTTGATTATTCAAGGTCCAAATCCTTTTCGCTCTCTAGTTAACTAGCAAACAGTGAATAGATGGTTAACAAAAGTTTCACTTCCTTTTTATTAGAGATGGTACATGCAGATTTCAAGAGGTGATTGAGCTTTTGCCACAACAAGTATTTCATATCAACTGTACGATCAAAAGTCAAATGCTGTCACTCGATACGGAATACGTGTGCTACCTACTATTCAAGCTTTCAGAAAGCTGCCAAGGAATGCGTTGTCCAGTGAAAGTACGAGATATACTCCACCAAGAAAACAAAGACGCTGAATTTCTCTATTTTAATACCCCAGAGCCATCAAATATACATGATATTACTCGGATTCCAAGACAAAGGGAAGATGGATGGATGGAGATTCAACTGTGGAAATTTAACTCAACTCATGAATTCAAGGATGACTCTCTTTCTATGAATATGAAATTTACAAGTCATGAAGGAATCATGTCTGGCCTTATTGTATGTGGTCTCGAGTTTCGACCAATGTAAAAGATTTCTTCCTGTACTTATTAAAACTCGTTTTTACTTTGAGTTTCAATCACCTGGAGAATATAACGTAATTTGTTTAAACTTACTAGTTTATTAATGTAAATTTTTGTACAAGACACATGCTTTATATGGTGAACTTCATTTTAGTGAGATATAGACGGCAGTTTTGGCAGGCTATTCAATGCTAGGTGGTAATGGCTAGATTGAGTTGCACATCAAATGTTTGATATAATGTCTGCTTCAATGGTGTTGTAAATTGGTCATGTTCGCAAGGCTGATTAGAATTGTTTTGTGGTCTTAAATCACATTTAAGTAAATAGCCTTTTTTATTTAGTGGAGATTTGATATAATGCAAACTTTTTTTTTTCAGAGTTTTATGGTTTAATAAACATTGGGGGATGGATGGTTGGAGTGATATATTGCGCAAACTTACTTATACAGGGATAAGAAGTAGAATCTGAAGGCATCCTTTTATATTCGTCTTATATTTTCTTTCGATCAACTGACCTTTGACTGGTTGATGTATTCAGTTGTTTAGGAACAAAGCAACGTACAAGATGGACAATACAAGCATGCTGTTGACCTTGCTAAGACAACCTTTGGTATGCGAGCAAATTATGCATCAAGGGAACCTGAAATCCAGAAATTATGGGATGAAAATAGGTTTTTAAGAAGTTGCTGAAACGAATAACGGGGTGAGTTTTGAAGCTTACTCGAGTTCATCTTTTGTGCTACAAAATTCCTGTCTCCACTCTTATTTGACATCATTTCTGCTTTTGATAGGTACGTTTTATTCTTCATGATGACCCTCCGTATGCTAGTCGTGATTTAAACATGGCACATGCATTAACTGATATAAATTATGGTCGCAACATTCACTTGGCACTGTGATATTTTGGATATGTTCGACAGAATGATACAGTTTATATCGTATTGAAAAACAAATAGAACTAGATATGACAGTTTCTCTAAAACTGTAAAGTTCTTTACATTCCTGATAGGGATTGTCATTCTCTACCGATTGAATTGAATGACTAGTGATAGGTACTTCTACCGTGATACTCTACAAGTTTGTAATATGACGAACACTAGCCATTGATGGCATGGGTTGGTGCTAGCAACAACCCCAGCTAGCCGATCACCACTGTTCTCAAGAAAGCTTGGTACTAGTAATGCAAAAATAGAAATAAATCAGTCAACCATGACAACCTGACATTTCTTGGATCACGTTTTCAAGAAGCTTTGACCGTTTGTGTACATCAAATGCATTTCGTCATAGAGAGGCTAATGGATCCCGACTAGCGCCTAATGTTTTTTGCAACCTTGGTTATGAATAAAGAATTATTTTGAAGTGTCAGTGTTAAAATGAGACGGCACCCGGTAAGACCCAAATAAAGAGCAAAACCTCTTCAAAGCACCTAAATGCTCTAAACATACAAAAACAAAAAAATAAAAATGAAATAAAAATAAAATAAAAAATAAGTTAAAAATAAAAAGCAATAACAAAATAATATAAAAGTAAAGAGTTTGTCCCTCTCTCTATCTAATCGCTCGCAATATGAACTTTTTCATTTGAGCCCATTGCAGATGATTTAGGTATCTATCATAAATTTTCTTTAAAAACAATATTTTATCAAGTCTTTGTTGCAATGCAAAGAAAAATTGGCACTAACTTTCTTGTATTTTATAATTTAAATAATTATTGATGTGAAGAAGTTGTTTGATCAACTCTTTACTTAAACACTTTGATTATGATTAAAATATTTGATATAAAAAAGCTTTTGATGAAATACATAAAGTTTTTTATAACTAATTTGAAAGTTGAAAAAAAAAAGTCATTTTTGGGCTTACACTCGGGATGTCTAACTTATCGGTCTACATTTTTTCCAATTTTGTTTGAACAAGAGTTACTTTTTAAAGGTTTACTAAGGACAGCTTTAAGGATTGTGGTTAAAAGATTTTATTTTATTACAATTGTTTGTAATTATACAATTCAACAAATCACAATCTAGTGTCAATTGTGTACTCATTATTTCCGAGATTGTCTTTACTTTTTTTAAGATTATCATCCAATCAAATTTATTCATAGGTGGTATTCTAATAAAAATTATTTGCTTAATTACAATCCTTTAAAGTTTGAACTGTTGTTAGCAACAAAAAAATAATAATAATAATAATTAAAAAATAATAATTAATAATAATAATAATCGGAGATGCAAAGCATATACCAACTTGTAGATTCTAGTTCCAATAGCATGAGCAAACAAACAAAAACTTTGGGAGATTGCTTTTTGGTCCCTGGACTATACATAAAAAATCAAGTTTTGCCCCTTTGAATGTTTCAATGACAATCTTAACTCATACTTATCAATTAAAGCTGTATACATCTATACTACCTTATAATGTATTTAGGACATCTATATTTAGAAGTCTTAAAATGTTTAAGACCAAAAACATTTCTTTAATAGGAAAGATGCATACACATATAATTAAAAGTCTATTAAATCAATAATAAAGACAAGATTAAAACCATAGACGTTTTACTTCTTCCTCGAATTATTACTGTAACAGCCCATTTACTTCTTCATGTAACAGCCCAAGACTTGATACAGAATAAAAAGGGCTAAAAATATGATGAATGTTGGTATGTTAAGATCCACTCTCTAATAACACCACAACCTACTCACAAGTCACGGGTTCTCTAACCAAAAAGGCTAAAACACACACAACAAGCATCGCTCTCTCTACACCAGCCACCACCACCATCTAAATCTGCCGCCGCCACCACCACCATCAACAGATTCCGCCACCAACATCACCGGTTCTTGCAAAATCTGGTGATGTTTGAGTTTCGGTGGTTTCATTGATGATTCAGTGGTCTCGGTGGTGTTTTTTTGGTTTTGGTGATGTTTTTTGTGGTGTTTTGGTGATGTTTTCGGTGGTGTTTTGACCGGATCTGACCGATAAGGTGTCTGGGTATGTTTGGTGGCCTCGAATTTGTTAAGATCTATCTACGGTATGGTGGTTTCTTGGTTTCCAGATTTGGACTTTTTTTTTTTTTTTTGAAATCTATCTCAGATCTATAAAAATTTCAAATTTAAAGACCTATTATGACATGAAAAGGTGTTTTTTTGCTTGATGTGAGTTAGACATCAAATTGTTGCCTATTTTTTACGGGTGTTTATGGCGCTCTCGGTTTGTTTTGGTTTGGTGTTTAGTGGTTTTGAAATTGGGATTTTGATCTAAATGGTTATATAGCGGATGAACATTTTTGTTTGCATTGCCTTGAATCATTTTTTCATATAATGTTTTGGACAATGATATCTAATAAGTTTATTTGAGACATTTATGGTACTGTGATTATTTTGGTGGTTTAGCAGGTTGTAGTGACTAATGGTGGTTTTATGATGGTGAGATATATTCTTAGTGTGTTTTATGTTCATGCACATTTTCGGTTGTTTTTTATTTGGAGGATGTATTTTGAAGCCTTATTTGAGTTTTAACTTTTTGATGCTTTGAGATCTAGCCAATTAATAAATATTTAAGACTTTGGACGCCTTTCTAGGCTGAGGCCTGTTAAGATCTTTCATTATCTGAGATTGAATAAGGCTGTGATGATACTTGTATGATAAAAATACAATACTTTGTCTTGGCAAAATAATATCGAAGGACGTTTGAGTGTTATTCTACACTCAGCAACCTCTATAATTCTAGCCATGGCATGAAGCTTTTCTATTTTTCAAAAAATAAATCTGAGCCACTTTGTGTTGAAATGTTTATTGTCTTTATTTATTAACTCATGGTGTTTTGAGGCCATAAAAGTTTATTTTGCTCAAGATTGGCTTCATTTTAAGATCTCAAGTTTTCAAAAATATGAGACAAGACAGAAAGTGACATCCTTGAGACACGAAGTTTTTGCTTTTGAGTTTTGACTGTACTTTGACAGTTTTTTCTTGTCCGTATTACCCTTTCCTTTGTTGCCATTTACTTGAATCTTTAATCCTACAAACACTAGGGTAAAAAATAAAACTATAAGTAATCAAATCAATTTCAATTACTCAAACTATAGAAGTTGATTATCGAAAAAAAAATGCAATCATTTAATAATTACTACTTAACTTAAATCAATACTTACTTAAAAATATGTGGCCATTTTTGCTTCATAGGTAAAACAATGTACTACTAATAGGAGTGGTAAAATTAGGCCAATAAATCTTTGTGAGGCTTCTAATCTTTTTCTTTCACAATGACATTCTTACTGGCAATGTGAGTTAATTGATTTTGAATTTTAGAAGTATATAGAAAAGAAAAGGCAAGTTCGAATATGTGGGGTCTATTTATCTCTAAGAACTAATCCAACTTTAGTAGACCTAAAAACAACTTTGGTCGACAAGTTAGTCAACGTGGCCAACACAAAAGACTTTAAAAAAATGTATCGAATCTTGATATTTTTGAATGTCCAGTAGCAACAATACACGAATAGAACTTTTTTATCCGGGAACTTAATATTTTGAAATTGATTTGACATGAAACTAGATCAACCAAACCATAATTTGCTTGATATTTTCAAAAACACCTTAAACTATTCTTTTTACAATCTAAATCGACTTTTACTGTGCTAGCTACCGTGGCTCAAGCCACTTTGACACATCAGCGCCACTTTAGTATTTTACTTTTAACACTCACACATCAAATTACCTCATCTCTAAAAAACGGTACCATTTGATGTCGTTTTGATATTGGGTTACTTGTTGACAGCTTTGGAGCCAACACTGTTAGCAATAAAAAATATAACAATAAAAATCATCTACTGATTTAAAAACAAATGCATAATAAATATCATAAAAATTACAAAACAAAAAAGCTACAATAAAAAACAGAAAAAGAAAAGACACGTCGGCCTCAAATCAGCCCCACTGCAACACGCGGTATAAACAAAAAACATTTGCTCGCCACAAAATTAGTCATCGGGTACCCGCCGCCGCATTGCGCGGGTACCCTGCTAGTGTTTCATAAATCATCTGCAATGCTCTTAAATCAACGGCCGATCCACTCATCTAATCGACCACCACCACCACCACCGTCGAAACCCTAACTCCGTCGTCAACCTAATCATCTCCACCGTCATTATCGACCACCACCGAAACCCTAACTCCGGCACCATCGTCTTCAATCGTCGTCGCCGTTATCAAGTTAGGTATAATACAACTGATTATTTTGAATTTTCTGCTTATTAATAGTTGAATTAGTAAGAAAATTTTATGTGCTTAATTATTAGCAGTTATGTTGTTTACAGCTGATTATGTGCTTATTAATAATAAATTAGATGTGTAGATATTGACTGATTAGAGGCGAGTTGAAGTGAATTAAGGTTGATGCTTGAAACAAATTAACTCGGAGAATTTTGGTTTTATCTCAGTTGTCATGCGTCTAAAGGAGGAAAATGACTTTATAGAGTAGATGTAAAATTACATAATTATCATTACTAACTATAAACCAGTAATTGTTTCAGAATTGCATGTTAATACTATAGAGGGTGTTTGGATGTGCTGTCGAAGTTGGAATAGTTAGTAGTCTTTCAAAATGTAAATTTGGTATTGAGGTTTTGAGTTGATATAAAGTAAGATTTGATTAGAGGGTGTTTGGGAATGCATATTGTGTTGTTAAAAGAGAAAAATACATCTTCAAGTGTTTGGATTGCTATGAGCTTATGCAATTATTGTTAGGGGATTAGGATAAGCCCAAGCCCGGTTTGTGGGTTTAGGGTATTAGGGTTCCGGAACCCTAAACCCACAAACCGGGCTTGGGCTTATCCTAATCCCCTAACAATTATCACATTGGTAGGTGCATATAGATCGTAAGCTGAAAATTTTCAATCCACAACCACCCCTTCTAATATAATTTTGTGGCAATTATCAATTTGGATTTGCGCATTGATACACTTTTTTGATGTTCAAGGTTTTAATTGGAGTTGCTGTTCTCAAATAATGCAAGTTTGTTTACCAGGATGTATATACGTATAGAGTTATAAATGACTATTGGTATGTTTGGCTAGTTGCTTAGTGGCTAAAGATGTGTTTATTCTTTGTATCTTTTTGTTTATCTTGTTTTTAAGTGGATTTCGTAGTTTGTAACTCTGTCTGAGCTTGTCTTAGCCCTGATGATGTCTTCGTATATTAAATTTCAGTCTCTAAAGAAGAGGAAGAGGGATCTCCAGAAAGCTTCCCCATTGGACCTGTTGACCTAAGTATCTTTTTTGAAGAAGATGGAAAAATATACGGCTACCAAGGCTTAAAGGTATATATCATTATTATCCAACTTATCGATATTTAAGTTATTTAATATGTGGTTTCTGGCATATGCTACTCATATATTATTGGGGGTCTTTGCTCATGGATCGTCATTGTTCATAATCTTTCTATCGTGCGAAGAAATCGTGTTTTGGTTTTTAGTATTAATGTGTACAAAATTAATGCAGATCACTGTCTGGATCAGCAGCATATCATTTAAAGCATATGCTGATATTTCTTTTGAGAGCACATCTGATGTAAGTACTCATTGTGTACTATATTTTTTTGAATCGTGTTTTCGTTCTTTAATGACTGATTTCTGTACGTATAAATCTGACTTCGTGTCTTTTCAATGGTTGATATTGTATGTCACTGGTAAAGGCTGGGAAAGGAGTCACGGATCTTAAAACTTCTCTTCAGGTGATCATCCTACACATCTTTTGCATGTTGGTTGTTATTTGTGTGTAGTAGCGCAATGCTGATGACCATCTCATTTTCTTCTGTGCAGAATATTTTTGCAGATAATCTTGCTGAGACAAAAGATGACTTCCTCAAAACGTTTTCCACAGAAAATCAGTATATCAAGTATGTAAAGTGTCTCTGTGGGTTCATTAATTTGATTCCTATCACCCTTTTTATTTTGATATATTGGTTGATTTTTGATACTTGTCGATGTACAGATCTATGATTTCAGATGGGAAAATACTTCAGTCATTTGTGAAGAGCAAGGGGTTAAAGGATTCGAAAGCAGATGAGCTTGAGGTGCGTGTTACACTTACCATTTACATGAAAGGTCATGTCATGTTTACCACCATTTCTGATTCACGTTTTGCAGGGTAAATAATAGAGGTCTTTAGTGTCTGTTGAATAGTTGTGTTTTATTTGCATGTATCGCGTTTTAATATGTTGAGATGCAGTTGCTCAATCCCATCTGTTATGATTAGGTTGTCTGCGTCGAGGGCGAATCTATGAGTCTTCTTTACTGTTGATTGGTAGCATTTGTCCTTCTCCTTGTTGATGGTAACATTCAGCTGCTCTCGATAAATAAATAAATAAATATTATGTGGTTTTGCATGATTATCTGCATATATTAGAGCTAAATTCTCCATTTCAACTGTTTCTGTATCAGGTAGCAATCCCGTTGATGTACTGATCCCAACTGGCAGATGTATCTTCTAGTTGAGAAGAAAAGTGATCAGCAGGACATTCCACAAAAAACTGCTTGGTTTTGCAGCCCTTTACCGGTTCTTCCATTACCCTGAGCCACCGGTTGAGACTTGGTCAGGTATATTCCCTGTTATATGTTCTGCCTCAGCCTTTCTGATCAATTCCATAATTGTCGTGGCAAAGGGGGTGGGTCAGACAACGGGCTAAAATGGGTACTTTATAGGAAGGGTGAAATGAGATGGGTTGGGTAGGGCTCACACACCTAATAAAGCAGTTCTAAATTAACTACTCAGTTTGCTCTAATAAAGCAGTTCTATAGGCTGTAAACTAGAGGTGGCAATATCAACCCTTTTATTTTTTATCTTTCCATTTGGTCGTCCGCCTTTTTTGCTGATTTTTAGTTGTCTGGTGCGATTGATCATCTTGTCGTTGAGTGGAAAATATGAGACTGATTCAGTAGAGAGAATTTTGAGAGGAAAAAATACTAGAAAAATTTGAATTGTCGATTAAAATAATAGAAGAAATATTGAATTTTGATTCTTTGTTTCAGATTAAATGATGGTCTATGGTCAATTATAAACAAAATCTAATAAACTTATAAAAAAGGGAACGAAAATGACAGAGTTAGAATTTTTCAAAAATTTATAGCTAAAATGACATCTCTATGGAAGAACTTGGTTTTCTTGTCGATTAATTCAGGAGTAACTATTAAAAAATGTATCGAACTTTACGTGAAAATCGGTTTTGTGTAGCGAACTAAAATTTTTAAAGAAAAAAGCATCGAACTTCCAAAAATGCATCTATTTATGTAACATGTGACCTGCACAGCAGGTTGCAGGTTTTTTTAAGGTGAAATGACCTTTTTACCCTTCCTTATTTTGCAAATTGCAGCCAAGGTCCTAACAGTAAGTTACATAAATAGTCACTGTCGTTACGCTAAATTGCGTCCAAGGTCCAAAATCATTTTTTTTTAGAAAATTATATATAATTTCAAAAAAAAAAAAATTCAGAAAATTATTTTTTTCCGGAAAAAAATAATTCGGATTTTTTTTTTTATTTTGTTTCCGAATAAAATTTTTTTGTAAAAAAAAAAAATTCCAAAAAATATTTTTTATTCGAAAATTTTTTTTCCGAAAAATATTTATTTTTTTTAAATTTTCCGAAAAAAAATTTTTTATAAAAAAAAAATTTTTTTTCCAAAAGTATTTTTTTTTTCCGGAAAATATTTATTTTTTTAAATTTTCCGGAAAAATTTTTTTTATAAAAAAAAATTTTAATTTTTCCAAAAATATTTTTTTTTCGAAAATTATTTTTTTCCGAAAAATATTTATTTTTTTAAATTTTCCAGAAAAAAAGATTTTTATAAAAAAAAAATTAAATTTTTCCAAAAAAAATTTTTTTTCCGAAAAAATATTTTTTTTCGAAAAATATTTTATTTTTAAAATTTTCCGAAAAATAAATTTTTTTTTTCAGAAAATTTTTTTTTTCCGAAATAAAATATTTCTTTTCTAAAAAAATTATGATTTTGGACGTTTTTCACAATTCGGGTTAGTAGGGTAAATGTGGGAAGGGAAAAAAAAAAAAAAGGAAACCTGCTGACTAGGCTTTTTACCTGCTGTGCAGGTCACATGTTACATAAATACATGCATTTTTTGAAGTTCGATGCTCTTTTCCTTAAAAATTTTAGTTCGCTACACAAAACCGATTTTCACGTAAAGTTCGATACATTTTTTAATAGTTTCCCCATTAATTCAGGAATATTATTTAAGTCTATGGGTTTGTTAGCTTGTCTTTATCTTTATAGCATAAAAAAAGAAATTTCATCTTCATCACATCATAAATGATAATAGAACAGCTAGGCACTTTACGAAAGATAAAAAAAGGGTTAGAATTTTTCAAAAATTTATAGCTAAAATAACATGCCTATGGAAGAACTTGGTTTTCTTGTCGATTAATCCAGGAATAAGTCTACGGGTTTGTTAGCTTGTCTTTATCTTTATAAAATAAAAAAAGAAATTTGACCTTTATCACTTCATAAATGATAATAGAACTTTACGAAAGATACAATAATAGATTAGCAACTAATGAAACATAATGAATATATTCTATAGATAATTGGCTAATTTTATAATGTTTATCATCAATTGATTATAAAACTTGTTCACATGTTCTTGTATTTGACTAAATGAAAAGAAGACTTTTTAGCCAATGTTCTACGGTTATTAACAACACATTTTAGTGATTTGTTGAAATGAAAATTAACCAAGAAAATACCACTTCATGATATTATGCTCTTATGGTTTTTAGTTTAATGTTGATGTATTATTTCCACCAGTTCTAGTTAGTTTACCAACGGAATCCTTAATCATTTCGTTATTATCTAGTGAATGTTACATAATTATTAGAAACTTTTACAATGCTCTTGTGGCTTTCAGTTTAGCTAGGTGTAGTGGTAACCAATATCACCACCGCAACTGAGTGCCACATCACCTTTTCACCCAACCACCAACGTCACCACCAACTAGGTTCAATAAGACAAACAACCTCCACAACTCGGTTTATCAGCCAACCAAGTTCTCCCATAAAACCTAGACCGACACGTGGGTAAGGGTGACCATTTTAAGGTTGATGCGTCTGACATCACTAAAATCGCGTCCTTGGTACCGTATTACACTCGGTGTTATATTGATGTTTCATTACATATTCAAATTATATGTTTGTTGTCTTGTTATTTTTATTCATACTTTGAATTATTCAACAGAAGGAAGTTTCCTATATGCTAGAGATAATTTGTGTAATCTTCTTAATGGTCAAAAAGTTAATTGTCAATTAATAATTTTATTTTATTATTAAAATAATGCAAAGCCGGACCTTTATTATCCCATTATATAAAATAACACGGAACACACACACATTCACAATTTCACATACTTTCATTTTTTATCCACATCGGTAATTACTACGTATAAGTTTTGAAATGTCCTGTTTGAAAACGATAGTACAAAGTTAATAACCAAACAAGTCCACAAACAAACTATATTCATGAAATAGAGAACAAAACTTTAACAACCAAGAATTTTTTATAAGTCTACACTGTTAATACAAAAAAAAAAAAAAAAAAAAAAAAAAAAAAAAAAAAAAAAAGGAAAGTGTCATCAGGTAATTACTAAATCAAATATATTAACTAGTTTATATTCTGGAGAGTATCTGACTTAAGGTGAAAAAGAAAATATAGATTGGTGTATCACGTGCAGAAGGTTCAAAATGTGAAAGATGCTGCAACTTCTCAACTCAAGTTGGCTCTTTTCTTGATCATCCCATAGATTGCCGACGTCGCTATAATGTTACTGTTGGTCAACCACTACCTATTGGAACTTATGGGTTTTATAAACAATGTTGTATATTGTGTCTATCCCACATAAGTGGGTGAATAAAGTGAAAGTGGGTTTATAAGTAATATGCCACTCAAATGTTTGAAAGTCTTTTAGGAGGCTTTTGGAGGGAATTAGTGGATGATTAATTTGGTTTATATTATATATATAAATATAAATGTAATATATTTAATTAATCACAGACTTAGCACTTTGCACTTTGCATCCTTTGTAATAATATAAATTCGTCATACTTTTTACTGCATGAATAAAAACAGTTATTTATGTTTTTACAATTATATGGCTGTTAATTTTGAACAGGTATGATGAAGGGTTGTGTTGGTTAGTTTTGGAGGGAACCAACAATCATGTTGGTTGGCTTATAACCGCCAAAACTTAACTATAAAAGGATGTTTTTGGTTACAGATTTAATATAACAAAATCTGAAACACTTGTATACATACGATATGCAAACCTATGATGTTCATGTGAATGTACGCTGGATAAGGTTCTGTTCTTTGAGGTCGAATCCTGGGAAGAAATTAGTCTCGTATCCCACCAGCGTTGATAGTGGGGGCTAATATTCTTTAAGGACAGTGTTTATTACATCATCAATATGGTTCATATTATTAGTAGTTTTCTGTCATATTCTAACACTACGGACTGCAAGGAACTTAATGAAAGATACAAAAACAGGTAGCAAAATGACACATGATTATATAACTTGTTCACATAACATACAAATTTCATTATTAATACATTATATTGCTATAGGTGGCCAATTTAATAACAAGTCAATGAATATGTTTTATTGCAACTAATGAATGAATATATTATATTGCTAGTTGGCCAATTTAATAACAACTGATTATAAAACTTCTTCACATGCTCTTGCATTCGACTAAATGGAAAAAAGACTTTTTAGCCAGTGTATCATTGTAAATCAACTAGAGATTAACAAAAAATATAACTTCATGATTTTGTGCTCTTGTGGAGTTGCGGCTTTCAATTTATGTTATGTTTCATTTCAACCAATTCTAGATATTTGTCCAAAAAGAAATCCTTGATCATCACTAATCATCAATACATGGCTTGTGTTTGTTAATTAATTCATGTGTTGGCAACTGATAAGGATTCATTATCATCAATACATGTAAATAAACATGCATGTAACGTGTTTGATGAAATGTGTCACTGAAATTGTTCTAAAAATTGGAAGCCACGTGTTTTGGATCGCTTGACGAAACATGTTACTCTATCACTTTATGTATCATCTGCTCTTGAGTTGGTGTTTTGGAATGATTATCGTGTTTAAACCTTGAATAGATTTTATGTTAATTTTGGAATTGAGGTTTGTCTGTTATTGAGCTCGTTCAAGTGATTATTAATTTAATAATGAAATTTGTACGTTATGCTATTTTTTTTATTTAACAGTCACTACGAAAATGATCAAAATGCATAAGTATGTAGAGTATTAGATTAAATGTTTATGCATAGTACAATTGAGTGAATTGACCACCACTTCGATCATGAGATGCATAAGTATGTAGAGTATTGCATATTCAATAAACTAGGACCACTAGGCACTAGCAGCAGCCCTGAATGACCTGTTTAACATCTATGATTTTTCAAAGTCAGGTTTCATATTGTATTGTATTCATTAAAAATAACAAGGAACCCCACACACTTATCTACATCACTGTATACAAACACTAACCGAACAGATTTATGTATACATAATAATGTCTTCAAATTTCCCTATTATTTAAGTATGGGTTTGTTAGCTGTCTTTATCTTTATAAATAGATAATGAAATTTCATTGTCATCACTTGATAAATGACAATAGAATGTTAAAAACTTGACACAAGATACAAAACCATTAGCATCTAGTGACACATAATGGATATATTCCATTGATAATTGCCAATTTTATAATATTTATTAACAAGTAATTATTGAACTTGTTCATACCTTGTATCTGTTAGCATCTAATGACACGTAATGAATATATTCCATAAATAATTGGCCAATTTTATAATACTTATCAATAATTAATTATTAAACTTGTTCACATGTTGTTGTATTTGTTCACATGCTTTTGTATTTGACTAAATGAAAAGAGGACTTTTTAGCCAATGTTCTCGGGTAATTAAGTGCACATTTAGTGATTTGTTGAAATGAAAATTAGCCAAGAAAATATCACTTCATGATCTTGTGCTCTTGTGGTTTTGAGTTTATGTTGATGTTTTATTTCAACCAATTCCAGTTATGGATGGATCGATTTAGGTTAGGTTGTATCTCTAATGGATAAATCTGGTTAATTAAAAGAGTCACTTAGAACAAAACGGGTCAGAAAATGGCCGAATGTCTCTCAGGCTATAGCTTTAATGCATCAAACTTCATAAATCATTTTATTAATAAAATCGGGATTATTGATATACAAATGCAGTTTTCTTAATTATAGTCACACTAATTATCTATAAAATTCTAGAAATTTTGACAAAAAAATGTTTCGGGTTGACCCGTATGAAGCATGTTTCACCCCTAACCCATTACACAACGCATTTTTTCACCTCTATAGTGTACCATGTTTTTACGTCGATATTCTAAACCTAGGAGTGAACATGCTTCTGGTCAGATTTTACCTAAGATCGGTGTTTCACGTGCGGAAGGTTCAAAATGTGAAAGCTGTTGGAACTTCTCAACTCAAGTTGGCACATTTCTTGATCCACACTTTGCTGACTTTGCTATGTTCTTATTGCTGGGGTCAACCACTTTTTGTTGCTAGGAACTTTACAAAAGATAAAAAAACAGATTATCAAATGACACATATGCAGTGACTAATCAATGAATATCTTCCATCGTTAGTTGGTTTTTAATAACAATTATCAATATATCTAAAAGGCAGTTTTTCCGTTTTGCCAAAAACGGCTTCTTATTGGTTGGACACCGTTATTAGCACTGTTCATCCATTATGTACCTATTCCTGTTCCGTTATATGCAGGTTCTGTGGCCCGATCAGCAAATCGAGCTGCTACACAGCTGAAACATTCTCAGAACGATAACACCCCAACATTCCATATCCAAAAATTCGCACTTTAGACTGCTGCCCAGGATCACCTGATGTCAATGTTACAACAAGGCCGTCTGCTGCTCTTGACCAGCTGCAAAAGAAACGTTCCGCTATTCTTTTGTTGACATATGATATGGGGACTGGACGTGTACCATCATGAGTTCTTCATCACACGTAAAGAGGTAGTCGGTTGGCTACAAACTTTATGAAGGACAAGTTACTCAGCACTCCAATCATCTTTAAGGTAAATTTGTGTCGTCATTTGCTTCTTTAAGAGTTTGGTATGGCTTTTAAGCATAGGATCATGGATTACCAATTTCGAAATGCATGGATAAAATATCAGCTTATTTTGTGAATGAGATAAACTATCATTGATGGTGTAGAAGTTTTTGTTGACAGTTTTAACTAATGATTGTTTATTCCATTTAGAAAATAAGCTGATATTGAGGTAAAAGTTTCTAAATGGATTCTGTAATTAACATAGTTCTACAGCAATATAGTTTTACAGCAGCATAACACTTGGACAATACACTTTCAACCGCCATGGCTGCAACCTTTGCACCCACCATGGCTACAACCTTTGCACCTGCCACGACAGGGTACCTGGTTTATTTATATGGTTTCGTTAACAACAATTTTTAAAATCTATAAGTGTACTTTTTTTTTTTTTATTCTTCCTTTTTTAAAAACTAAAAAATTTAACCTTTATATTTACTTACAATTTGGGTATTTACAGGGAAATCTAAAAGAACCCGTACTGATTTCTGAATTATAAGTAAATACCTGAATTAAAAGAACCCACACTTGCTATAACGATGGGGGGTTTGGGAATGTAGTAAACCGCACTTCTGAAAACGCATTTGTGCATGTCTATTGCTGTACCAAACAGCCTCACTGCAGCATTAAACTCTGTACCAAACACTCCTTGCTGCAACACTAAATTCAAAGCCAAACAGCCCTTGCTGCAGCACTAAAAACAGTACCAAACAGCCCTTGCCGCAGCAGCATACCCAAATAATTAGCCATTTTGAATGGAATTTGACAATTTGTTATTGCCCGTAACCGACCAATTTTACCCATTTTGTATGGATGTTCTTATGCATTAAGTTTTTGAATTGGTTTTTCGACAATGGCTGATATTTTAAGGCCGGTGGGAGACTAAAACTTGGAAGGTCAACCATGGATG
This sequence comes from Artemisia tridentata subsp. tridentata, assembly GCA_021014915.2. Taxonomy (NCBI): domain Eukaryota; kingdom Viridiplantae; phylum Streptophyta; class Magnoliopsida; order Asterales; family Asteraceae; genus Artemisia; species Artemisia tridentata. Next base: position 10,116,161 of record CP139505.1, on the reverse strand, counting down.
CTTATACCACATCCTTGAACACTTACGCTTCTTGGGTCGAAAATGTGATTAATACAGATAAGAACCGTGTGTTCTTTAGGACTTTTGAGGGCAGTAATTCGAGGTACGTTACTGACTTACTGTATTCTGAGAAAATAAAATACCTTGAGCAATATTAACTGAATATATAAAGAAAGAGCTTACATTGTGACTTTCAGAGGTCCAATGCAAAATCCATAAGCTTTTCCTTCTTAAAGTATTTCAATTTTCAAAAGCTTCCTATGGAAATTAATCTTTTTCCTATAACATTGATTTGTGAATTTATAAGCTTATTTTTAGATAAAACATTAACTACCAGCTTTATCTAAATTAACAAAATTATATTGTGCAAATTTAAGATAGGTACATGAGCTTTATTTTTTGATTAGGGTTACACGAGCTTTATTACACATAAAACAATCTTCTGCCAAACATTTGCTGAGCTATCAAGTAAGATTAGTACAACAAGAGTTGTAGCAGCAGTGCAAAAAACCTTCATTCGGTGCCCAACATTTGCCAAAATAACTTGCTTCAATGTACCCAGGACCATATAGTTTCAAGATAAAATAGTTTAGTTGATGATTTCATTCTTAGTTTAGTACCTTAAAAATAGGTAGGTACTGAATTGTTACACAATTTTGCGGTCAGGTGATTATTATATAATGCAGGTTGATAAAATGGAGGAGACTGTTAAGGGAGACTGGGAGAGTACGGTTGAAAGACTCGACTTTGATAAGACCGACACATACTATAGAGATACGTTTTTACTTTATGTGTTCGGATTGGGAGGATGGAAACTCACCTGGGCGGAAGTTTGTGACATACATTTTCAATAGATTAAAGTATTAAACATGGGCATTACATGTGCCACTAGATCATCCTTTTGCACCTTTAACGCTTCAGTGTTAGCCTCATGTTTTAGTGATGCAACTTATCTGTTTGATGACACCATTTAACAAGTTATGATGATTTGCTCTTTTTGTTTAACTACTCCAGTAAAGCTTTATATTGATAGTTATTTTGTTTTTTTTTTTTTTTTTTTTTGGGAAGTTTTATGTCAAAAAAAAGAACTCCGCCAAATGGTCTATATACTAACAATTGCACAGTGCTCCCGCAGCAACGCGCGGGCTACCCCACTCGTTGATTATAAACTTGTTCACATGTTCTCTTATTTGACTAAATGTATAGAAGACTATTTAGCCAATGTTTTGCTGTAATTTTACTGCAGATTAACCCAAAAACTATCACTTCATGATTTTGTGCTTTTATGCTTTTCACTTCATTTCTATTAATTCTAGTTATGTGCCCAAAAAGAAATCCTTGATGATCACTAATCATCAACACTAGAGTTGAGTTAGTTAATTAATTCATGTGTTGGTAACTGATAAGTGTTCAATATCATCACTACATGTATATACATATAAGTTACCATCACTTCATTAGTTGCAATTGGAACCATATTATAAGGATCACCTAAAAAATAAATTAAGACCACTAGGCTGTAGCAGCCCTTGAAGACATGTTTAACATTTATCATTTTTCAAAGTTATGTTTTATATTGTATTAAGACCACTAGGCTGGGAAAGTGCATGCATATCATATTCATGTTTGTTGTTTTGCTATTTTTTTAATTTCTTTTATTGAATAATTCAATAAAAGGGATGGTTACTATACACTATAGACAATTTGTATGAACTTAATAGTACGTCAAAAAGTCAATAGTCTACTACAAAAATAATGCAACTAACACACTTGACAATTACTCCGTAGTACTTTATAATTTTCTTTTTAAAAATATGTTTATTTGGTGGATGTTAAAGGGCATACCAATCCATCTAAATTCTCAAGTCTATCAAGTTGTTCATAACACCAATACCAACAAGATTATGAGTTGATCTTATTGCGAAGATCAATAGGTTAACATCAAAACCATTTATGAAGTGCTAAGTGTGTGACAAACTTCAAGTGAAACTCTCATACATAGATAATAATCTTATATATACAACTCCATATGTTAATAATAATCTTACAATTGTCAAGCCTATAATATTTCGGGCCATAAAGAGTTTAGAAGAGACAAAAGCTCCATGTTGTGATTGATCATCTTGTCGTTGAGTGGAAAATATGAGACTCATTCAATAGAGAGACTTTTGAGAGGAAAAAATAATAGAAAAATGTGAATTATCGATTAAAATAATAGAAGAAATATTGAATTTTGATTCTTTGTTTATGGTCTACGGTCAATTATAAACAAAGTCTATTATACTTGTAAAAAAGGGAACGAAAATGACAGAGTTAGAATTTTTCAAAAATTTATAGCTAAAATAACATGTCTATGGAAGAACTTGGTTTTCTTGTCGATTAATTCAGGAATATTATTTCAGTCTATGGGTTTGTTAGCTTGTCTTTATCTTTATAGCATAAAAAAAAGAAATTTCATCTTCATCACTGCATAAATGATAATAGAACTGCTAGGCACTTTACGAAAGATACAAAAAGGGTTAGAATTTTTCAAAAATTTATAGCTAAAATAACATGCCTATGGAAGAACTTGGTTTTCTTGTCGATTAATTCAGGAATATTTTTTGAGTCTACGGGTTTGTTAGCTTGTCTTTATCTTTATTTATAAAAAAAATCAAAAAAAAAAAAAAAAAAAAATCTTCATCACTTCATAAATGATAAATGAACTTTACGGAAGATACAAAAATAGATTAGCAGCTAATGCAACATAATGAATATATTCTGTTGAAAATTGGCTAATTTTATAATGTTTATCAGCAATTGATTATAAAACTTGTTCACATATTCTTGTATTTGTTCACATGTTCTTGTATTTGATTAAATGAAAAGAAGACTTTTTAGCCAATGTTCTATAGTTATTAACAGCACATTTAGTGATTTGTTGAAATGAAAATTAGCCAAGAAAATACCACTTCATGATATTGCGCTCTTGTGGTTTTCAGTTTAATGTTGATGTATTATTTCCACCAGTTCTAGTTAGTTTGCCAAAACGGAATCCTTAATCATTTCGTTATCTAGTGAATGCTACATAATTATTAGAAATTTTTACAATGCTCTTGTGGCTTTCAGTTTAGCGGTGTAGTGGTAACCAATATCACCACCGCAACTGAGTGCCACATCACCTTTTCACCCAACCACCAACATCACCACCAACAAGGTCCAATAAGACAAACAACTTCACAATACTTAAACACAAATATACCTCACAAAAACAAAATCCACACACACAACCTCCACAACTGGGTTTATCAGCCAACCGAGTTCTCCCACAAAACCTAGACTGACACGTGGGTGAGGGTGACCATTTTAAGGTTGACGCGTGTGACATCACCAAAATCGCGTCCTTGGTACCCTATTACACTCAGTCTTATGTTGATGTTTCATTACATATTCAAATTATATGTTTGTTGCCTTGTTATTTTTATTCAGACTTTGAATTATTCAACAGAAGGAAGTTTCTGATGAAGCGAAAAGTGTACCGCTTTTAAGGGGTCATTTAAGCCCGAAATCGTATTTATTTGATCAAATATTGCCCTAAATCGTTCCTTTTGTCATTTTAGGTACTTTTGAGGAGAAATCTGGAAAAGGAGGCATTTTGGACGTTTTTGGAGCATTAAAGTGAAGAAAACGGCAAAGTCTCAAGAATCGGCTAAAAGTTACTCTTGACGGCGTCACAATTAACATGGGACGGCGTCATGCCTTGGCAAGAAAAGTTGGATGTGAAATTTACTCATGACGGGCCAGTGAGTTTGCATGAGAATTCTGACGGCGTCACGCTTTAACTAAATCAAGGGCGTCACGGCTTAAATCATAAGGGGACGGCGTCACGTTCATGATCCGACGGCGTCAAGCCTTGATAAGCCAGAATGGATTTTTGAAGAGCTAAAGAGGGACGGCGTCAAGATGGTCATCCGGGAACCCTAAAAGCGGCGAGGTGACGGCGTCACAATGCATAAGGTGACGCCGTCAGATGTCAAAGTCTATATATAGTTTTCTAATTTTTTGTCATTAAGAAGGGAGCTTAGTGTGTGGAATTTTGGGATAAAACCCTAAGACGATTTTAGCTACTTTTTCAGGGCTTTTTGCCTTGAGATCTTCCATGTTTCATTGAAAGATAAGTTATCAATTAATCATTCAATATGTCTATGTGTTGTTTGATTCTATCTTATGCTTGTCTTTTGTTTAACATGTTAGGCTAATTTTATCTTGTGTTTGCTTAGATCTAATGAAACCTAGCTATTGATTATTGGTTGTTAGTGTGTTGTTAGTTGTATTGGATGATTGTTTATCTATGTTAGGCTTAAGAAAACTGGCTAACTTCCTATTCGGTAACTTGCTTGAACGTCTTAAGAAACATGAACCAAACGCGTACTAAAGGTTTTTATGGTTGTATTTAATGCACAAGCGAATTCTAGTGATCCCATGTTAGGAGCTTCCTAGCCGGCTCGACATAGGAGTGAAGTAGGAGCTTGTAGAGTTTGGGGAAGTAAGTACGCCACCCCACGAATGGTATTAAGGAATACACCCGTCATCCACGCGACTAATACACACTAATTAACCGGTAAAAGATAGTTAGGGAGTAAGGAAATCTAAGTATACACATTTCTCTACACATAAGTTTCTCACCACTTTTCATTTTTGTTATTTTATTTTATTTGCATTTGTAGTAATTTGGGTTAGTTGACTAGCAACTAATTCCGCCCACTCCTTCAAAACCCGAGATTTTACTTGCTTTTATAAAATATAAAAACATAAAAAGAATCTTCCTCAACCCTTAGACCTAATTAGAGTAGCCTTTCACACCTAACGAACACTATTCCCTGTGGAGAACGATCAATCCCCCGTACTTACCACTACACTATACTACATCGGTCAGGTACACTGCCTGGTGGGGTTGTAAGCCTCTTGAGATCCCTCGAGAGGTAAAACCTGTTGTAAGGTTGCAAAACCCACGCATCAAGTTTTTGGCGCCGCTGCCGGGGAATAGTTATTGTTTAGGTTGAATTTTTATTTCTATTAGGTCTACTCACTAGATTCCTTTCTAGTGAGATTTTTATTTTATTTTTCTAGGTTTTCTTTAGTCTATCTATTTTCTTCGTGTCTTTGTTCGTAACCATTACCGTCCGACATCATGGAAGATGGTAATATCCTTAACCCACACAACCCACCACCACAACAACCACCACCACCTCCTAGAGCCCGTACTTTAGGAGAGTATTCCCGTCCTAGCCACCACGGCTATCGAAACACCATTGAGCTCACCCAAGGAGCCAATATCACACCCTTGCGATCCGACACCATCCGGTTGGTGCAAAGCGGATGCGCATTCCATGGACTTCGTTCTGAAGATCCTAATCAACATCTCAAGGACTTTCTTAAAATCGTTGATTCTATAGACCTTGATGTTGCCACTCGAGAGACGACCCGATTGCGTCTCTTCCAATTCTCTCTGCGGGACCAAGCTAGTCAGTGGCTAGAACGTCAACCCGCAGGATCCATCACCTCTTGGGATGATCTCACCACTCGTTTCCTTGCTCAGTTTTTCCCACCGGGAAGAACTACCAAGCTAAGGAATGATATCTTGATGTTCCAACAACGTCAAGGCGAAACTCTCTACGAGGCATGGACTCGATTCAAGGACTTACTCCAAAAAGTCCCTCACCATGGCATAGAACTTTGGCTCCAAGTCCAAATCTTCTATGACCATACCAATCTCTCCACAAGGCAAACCATTGACCAATCGGCCGGTGGCAAGCTACGTGATCTAAGTGCGGAACAATCATGGGCTCTCCTAGAGGATCTTGCTCTTTATGACAACGAAAGTTGGAGTGATCCCCGTGATTTGAATAAAACGGTCAAGGCAATATCTTTGCCTTTGAACAATTCAAGCACTTCCGACCGTAGGATCGTAGAACTTGAAGACCAAGTCAAGTTTCTCATGAAATCCTACGAGGCTCCTAAACCTTCAAGCCAAGTGAACAAAATCACTTCTTCATGTGAATTATGTAGTGGTCCCCACGACACTCGTGATTGCATGGAACTCCCCGAACAAGCTTTTGTGGACTACGCATCCTCGCGTACCGACGGAGCGGGAGACAAGTGGTACACTTTCAAGCCCGAGCCAAACCATTATGGTGATTCATACAACCCCTCATGGAAAAATCACCCGAACCTTAGGTGGAAACAAAACCAAAACTCGCAACAAACCAATTCTTCCAACCCACCTAATCATTTCCAATCAAGCGGTTCCAACTCGAACCGTACTTTCAACAACAATCCTTCCGGCAATGGTAGTACCAATAACTTTGAAGGATTGATGTCTCAATTTATGGCATCTCAAGAAGCTCGGATAGCTAGATTCGAGACCGAATTCAATCAACAACAAACTGAGATGACCAATAAAATTGACAACTTGTTGAAAGCCCTCCATAACCAAGTGTTATCACCTCCACATAAGGACGCTAGGAACACAAATAGCGGACCCCAAGTCAAAGACCCTTCTTCATCCAAACATGTCCACTTCGTCAACGTTGTCACTATTAAACCAATCGATAGGAGCATGGAAGAAAGTGAACCAAAGGATGAGGATAGGAAAGTCGAGGTTGATAAGGAAGTTAGGACAAGTGAGATTGAAGAAGTAGATGATGATGAGGACTACTTCAATAGGCTACCCACTAAGGAAGAGCGTGCATATCATACAAACTTATTCGATGATCCCGAGACACCATACTTCCTAGGTAGACCAATCATAGAAATAGGCGACCCTTCTAATCTCAACATACCATGCAACATAGGGCATCTACATGTGTGGAAAGCTTATATCGACCTTAGATCACCCATAAACATCATGACTAGAGCCCACTACAACTTGATAATGAAAAATCAGCTTGGGTATAGGATGTTCCCTGACAAGGGTTGGATGAGTAACTTCACGGGAAGAGTTAAGGGATTACCGGTTTATGTAGGAAACTTCACCTATGTCACCGACTTTGTAATTGTTGAAGATATCCGCCCAATAGTCGATGCATCCTTAACTCAAGTGGTTTTTGGAAAACCATTTGTTGAGGTCTCTAGAATGACTTATGAACCTTCCTTAGGGATAGTTAGATTTAAGGATGAGACCGATGAAGTAAGCTACCAAATGCCATATAAGATAGAACAATTCCAAAACTTGTCAAATGTTGAGAAGGAGCTTAAACAAGCGGTCTACTATAGGAATGATAAGGATAGAAGTAAAGGAGTAGACTATGTTATGGAAAGGATATTCGGTTTCTACAAGGATTGTTTGAAATTAGGACCGGAATATAAAACCGGGAAGGAGAATGGCCTAGGAACCGTGACCGATGATGGAGTCACGTAATGTACGTGACTTTGAGTCTAGCTACAAGACTCGTTAATAAAGAAATGCGCTTCTTGGGAGGCAACCCAAGCTTTATTTGTTTTATTTGCTTTGTGTGTTTATTTATTTGTTTGTTTGATTTTATTTGCTTCCGTATGTATGTTTAATTTTTATTATTATTGATTCATGTTCAAAAGTAATTTGTGAAAATGCTTTATTTTGTTTTTAACTTCGTCTTAACTACATATAAAGGTATTTTGCAAAAGATAAGTGTAAGGGAAATCTAAATTGGTTTATTAGAACACATATGAACATGAATCGTAATAATAATAAATTAACATACATATCCGTATTTGTTTGAGTCAAATGCTTGTATCGAGTCATAATGATGTTTTGCAGGATTTCCAGGAAGTAAGGTAAAGGTTTTTCCAGAAATTTTCCGGAAACTTAAAATGAAAATTTTTGTCAGGTCATTTCTGACGGCGTCAGGGGTTATAACCTGACGGCGTCAGATTTAATTTCCAGAAATTTTTGAAAATTTTGTTTTCATAAAAAGTTTTTATTAAAATCTCCAACTTATAATCTCCAGGAATCTGCAAAGTTATCATTCCACAAGCATTATATCCTTATATATAGATTTTATCCCGCCGATGTTATGCAGGTTTTCGTGTTTGTTTTCTCAGGTTCAACAGGTTATTTTGGACAAGGAAATGTTTTGAATCAAGCTTATGGCGATGCATTAGTCATGGAGCTTCAACATTCTCTTTGGAGGAAGATTTAACCGTGTAATTTCATTATCCAACGAGCGAATCAGGGGAGTATTTGATTTCATTCTTTTACTTTATGCTTTTACATTTGTCATTTGAACATTGGGGACAATGTTCATCTTAAGTGTAAGGGGAGGGTAAAAGTACGATTTTAGAGAATGCTATTGCACTTGATTTTTGTTTGTTTGATGGTAGATGTGTAATAAAACTGAGAGAAATACTTGTTAAGGTAATTTTAGTGCCAAATTTAAAATTTTTTACAACATATAGGAGTGAAACTTTGATCTTAATGAGCGTCTCATGGATAGGAGTTATATGACTAGCACAAAAACCGTACCACTAAAAAAATTTTCCACCCCCAAATATGTGAGGTTCGCCCCTAGAATTGGTAGGAAAAGCATTTATGCTATGATGTGTGTACCGGTAACACTTAGATTCTAGAACTTGCGTTAGGACCATTCCGAGGCCACAAGTGAGACTACATTCGTGTAGTTAGATTTACTACATGATAAGAGGCATTAGGATTAACCCATTGTTTTACACCTGTGTTTTTGTTATAATTACATTGGCTACATTGGTCAAGTAATTCTCCCACACCCTTTGCGTTGTACTCATTTTTAGTACACGATACCCCTAGTACACCCCTCAGAGCCTATCTTTTCGTTTCGACCTTTAAGCATTTTACTTAAAGGAAGAATTTGTTACACCCCACTTAAATGTACACCCAAATCGCCTTAGCCTACCTTGTATGCACTCATCTTTAGTGCATTATTGTTACAACATTTGTTTAAACCCAAGTTAATTATCTAGTTGATTACATGGTTGCTAAGTCGAGTCATATCCTTGTACATATTGTTTTGGGACGATTGGGACTCATGGGTAAAGTACTAGTGTAATGGAGTAATGGGGAAGAACATCATTTATTACCCCCATATGTGCTAAATGTTTTAAAAGTACTCCAAGTTTTTCAATTATCTTAATTCGAGTCATTAGAATAGTTATTTGTAAAGTTATGTAAAAGTTCAAGTGTAAGGGGATGCAACGCCCCTATGATGTATTATTTTGGATGGTAGGGTAAAAGTGTATGCAAAAAAAAAAAAAAAAAAAAAAAAAAAAAAAAAATCAAGAAAAATACAAAAAAATGAGAAAAAAAAGAAAAATAGAAAAAACATACGGACTACCATCCCGTTTCATTTTATGTTTATTTTATGTTTATGTTTTGTTATTTTCTTTCATTAGCTTAAGATCGAGTCTAGTCTTGGCTTAGCAACGTTGTATAGTACATGTGATTGATCAAGATCTTTAACTCGCCACCAGTAAAATATCCTTTATCCAACAAAACCGTGTTTTCCTTTTCCCTACACCTAACGTTATAACCCATTTAAAAGCCCTCTTTGATAGTTTATCTTAGGTGCTTACGCCTAGTGGAGGAGGTTTTCGATCCTTTCCCAAGCCTATGGTAATCTATTTGCTATGACAGGTAGTGAGAGATATTTTCCGTTTTCATTTATGAGATTTATTTTGATGACACTTGAGAGATGTGAGTATCTAAACACTACTTGTGAGGTGCTAGTATGTAATCTCCGTGCTTATTATGATTGAAGTGGAACGAATATTTGTTGTAATTACTTTTATGTTTGCATTAAATGACCCCTAACTTGTATTTTGATTAGAATAAAAGCGCATTTGCTTGAGGACAAGCAAATCTCAAGTGTAAGGGTATTTGATGAAGCGAAAAGTGTACCGCTTTTAAGGGGTCATTTAAGCCCGAAATCGTATTTATTTGATCAAATATTGCCCTAAATCGTTCCTTTTGTCATTTTAGGTACTTTTGAGGAGAAATCTGGAAAAGGAGGCATTTTGGACGTTTTTGGAGCATTAAAGTGAAGAAAACGGCAAAGTCTCAAGAATCGGCTAAAAGTTACTCTTGACGGCGTCACAATTAACATGGGACGGCGTCATGCCTTGGCAAGAAAAGTTGGATGTGAAATTTACTCATGACGGGCCAGTGAGTTTGCATGAGAATTCTGACGGCGTCACGCTTTAACTAAATCAAGGGCGTCACGGCTTAAATCATAAGGGGACGGCGTCACGTTCATGATCCGACGGCGTCAAGCCTTGATAAGCCAGAATGGATTTTTGAAGAGCTAAAGAGGGACGGCGTCAAGATGGTCATCCGGGAACCCTAAAAGCGGCGAGGTGACGGCGTCACAATGCATAAGGTGACGCCGTCAGATGTCAAAGTCTATATATAGTTTTCTAATTTTTTGTCATTAAGAAGGGAGCTTAGTGTGTGGAATTTTGGGATAAAACCCTAAGACGATTTTAGCTACTTTTTCAGGGCTTTTTGCCTTGAGATCTTCCATGTTTCATTGAAAGATAAGTTATCAATTAATCATTCAATATGTCTATGTGTTGTTTGATTCTATCTTATGCTTGTCTTTTGTTTAACATGTTAGGCTAATTTTATCTTGTGTTTGCTTAGATCTAATGAAACCTAGCTATTGATTATTGGTTGTTAGTGTGTTGTTAGTTGTATTGGATGATTGTTTATCTATGTTAGGCTTAAGAAAACTGGCTAACTTCCTATTCGGTAACTTGCTTGAACGTCTTAAGAAACATGAACCAAACGCGTACTAAAGGTTTTTATGGTTGTATTTAATGCACAAGCGAATTCTAGTGATCCCATGTTAGGAGCTTCCTAGCCGGCTCGACATAGGAGTGAAGTAGGAGCTTGTAGAGTTTGGGGAAGTAAGTACGCCACCCCACGAATGGTATTAAGGAATACACCCGTCATCCACGCGACTAATACACACTAATTAACCGGTAAAAGATAGTTAGGGAGTAAGGAAATCTAAGTAAACACATTTCTCTACACATAAGTTTCTCACCACTTTTCATTTTTGTTATTTTATTTTATTTGCATTTGTAGTAATTTGGGTTAGTTGACTAGCAACTAATTCCGCCCACTCCTTCAAAACCCGAGATTTTACTTGCTTTTATAAAATATAAAAACATAAAAAGAATCTTCCTCAACCCTTAGACCTAATTAGAGTAGCCTTTCACACCTAACGAACACTATTCCCTGTGGAGAACGATCAATCCCCCGTACTTACCACTACACTATACTACATCGGTCAGGTACACTGCCTGGTGGGGTTGTAAGCCTCTTGAGATCCCTCGAGAGGTAAAACCTGTTGTAAGGTTGCAAAACCCACGCATCAGTTTCCTATATGCTAGAGATAATTTGTGTAATCTTAATGGTCAAAAAGTTAATTTTCTATTAATAATTTTATTTTATTATTAAAATAATGCAACACCGAACACCACACATTCACAATTTCACATACTTTCATGTTTGATCCACATTGGTAATTACTATGTATAAGTTTTGAAATTTTTTTTTTGAAATGTCCTGTTTGAAAAAGATAGTACAAAGTTAATAACCAAACACGTCCACAAACAAACTGTATTCATGAAATAGAGAACAAAACTTTAATTCTATACCGTCACTAACAACCAAGAATTTATTATAATTCTATACTGTTGTTAATACAAAAAAAAAAAAAAAAAAAAAAAAAAAAAAAAAAAAGATTCATCAGGTAACTAAATCAGATATATTAAGTTATTAGCTAGTTTATATTCTGGAGCCTATTTGATTTAAGGTGAAAAGGAAAATATGGATTGGTGTATCACGTGCAGAAGGTTCAAAATGTGAAAGATCAACCTACACTTTGTAGACGTTGCTATGACGTAATATGGACTAGATTAATCAAGAAACACCCTCTAAATATGACGAGAACCTTGCAGTTGGCTTTCATCCATACTGAACTGATAAGAATGCAATAAAACTAGTATAATGTTTTATTTGCAATCAAGTACAGGTACAAGGAATAGTAATATGAACGCTAGTAGAATCTAACTGTAGGTCCGATTGGCTATCACAATCCTTGCACCCTTTGCTTTTGCTCCATAAGCAAGAGTTTTTCCAGCACCGCCAGCACCATTAACCACAAATAGTCTACCAGCCAAGGGTGATCATGTTACACCATTTTGGACGTCTAAACCTGAAGACAGTTATACCAATCTGTGTTGTAAGTAAATCTCAAATGGGTCGAACGGGTTGAAGTTGCACGTGAAATATGATATGAAACTTTTATAACTGAACAAAAGGCACTGCTTTGACCCAACAGCCCATATAATCACTTCTAATAGAAATTAGAATGTACAGAAAGAAACCTCGTAGATTATCCTCGATAGCAGAATTAGCGCCTACATGGTCTGTATTGCAACCATATAACGTGTAACACCCCCTAATTTGTTTAGTGGCAGCGGAAAAGTAATTAGGGTGTTACGGTGAGGATCGAGTTAAAATTTCAGAAAAACGGTCCAGAATAGGCGTTTTGAAAGTTATATGTCATTCGAAATAATAGTTTTGGTATAAAAGGAAAATATCTGATTTGAAAATCCCACAAAAGTGTGGTAATTTGGAAAGAATGACATATTTGATTTTACACCAGTTTATTTATCAGAGTATAAGATGCCCGCTCCGTGTCTTGTCCTGCTCCGTTAATTACCTGAGATAAACATGCTTAAAACATCAACACAATGGTTGGTGAGTTCGTGGAGTTTGATAGAAAATAACTTTCTTTCAATGAATTTAAAAGGTGTATAGTGATTATCGAAATAAATAATAGTTCTTCATGAAATAAATAACAAGTTGTGTTGAATAAAAATCCACGAGCAAAATCCTGTATGATCTCCAGAATCATAAGTTTCAAGTTATAAATGAAGATGAGCTAAGTTGTTATACGCTTGAAATAGAATGTTGGGTCAACTTTTAATTGTAACGATATACCAGGCAATTTGGGTTGTCTTTTGTAGAATTCACAATTAAATCACATATGATAACAACTAAGGTTCAAGTACATGATTCATAATCATAACACATAGTGAAAATATTAATCTAGTGTCTGAAATTTATCAGTGTTGAGTGGTGGTTACTAAATACAGTTGTATCCTAATATATATGAAACATTCATATATTCATAAAGTTATATTGCCCTAAGCCTCATGACACGCAAAACGTTAACAATTTACCGTAAAACGGAGGTGTCCCATCAGGGTTACTGATGGGTGTTTAAGCCCTCATGTAATAGGTGATTTGCCAATTCTTATTTTTCTCAAATATAGTGCATCACAACTAAATACGACTAACCATAAGGCATTCCGTCAAAGTATTTAGTGGGATAGGTCATCAGCCTCTAACAGGTTTCGAAGTTGTTCACTATATTCGCGCTCACCGCAGTGATTAATGGCTCATGATCGAGGGACTTTATGGCAATAAAGTAAACTTAGGCAATATAGATCTCACGGTTCATAAAATACACGTATCCTGGTCTTGGCAATTATTTCCAGTTGGAATGTAGAAATATCATAGTAAAGTAACAGTACATTCATTTGTTATATGAATGCATACCATAAGTCTCAGTATTATACTACATCAAGTAGTTTAAAAGTGTTATCTTTCGAATTCAGTGTTTAAGCTAAGCAAGCAATTTGCACATATAACAAACATATATTCCTCTCAAGGGTGATTCGAACATGTAAAGCATAGTGGATGATTTTGAGTAAATCATGAGAGTTTTCAAAGTATAAAAGTAACTTAAAACAGTTAAAGCATGTATCTCCCCCAAAAGTGTTATTAAAACAAGTGTTAAAAGTAGGGGCCACGACTCACGGTAAGTCATAAGAGTTTTCATAGTGCTTATAGAAGTATTGTATCGCAAAACAAATCATATAGTTGATAAATGAGTAAAATATTTCGAAGCATGTATCTCCCCCAAAAAGTATAAATCAAGTATTAAAATAGGAGGGGCCACGACTCACCTGGAGCGTATCTGACATGATAGAATTATTAGATCTATGGAAACGATCACGGAAACGTCTTCGATATGAAACCTGAATATAAGGGAAGTCTAAGATTCTGACTTACTACTAACAGTGAGTGTGATGTGAGAAATCGTATAACGATTTGATCGGTGATATGAGTGTGATATGCTTAAAATGCCTCAAGTTAAAAATATAATATCATATATGATATTATCTTGATTCTTATGTCACTCGACTCAAAATATTAACTTCTCAAAATATGCTGAAATGATATGCAAAGTGAATCGCTAAATTCCTAATAACGAAACTTAAATAATGCACAACTTAAAATGTAAAATGCATATGAAGTGAAGGGTGAAAAATAGAAAATAAACTAAGAATGTCAAGTGGAAATAATTGGTCCTTGCCCTTTTTAGATCATTACTCTTTTTACCCTAACTGTGCTTGCGTTACGTCGTTAGTCCTCGGTTAAGTCCAAAGTCCATAATAGTCCAAAACTTGTCTAATAGTACAAATAAGGCTTGGAGTTACATCATTGGTCAATTTCAGTCCTTTATAAACTGTTTTCACAGCTTCAGTCCATAAGTTTCTCAGGTTGACAGTTTTAGTCCCTCAAGTTAGATCGCGTTACATTTTTAGTCCAAAAGTGCAAAAATGTAAGGAAAAAGGTGGGCGAGTTTTTCTGAGTTATATTTAAGATAAATGAAGCTTATTTTAACAGCTTATTCGGTTAGTAGCTTATTTTTACACCATTGGGCCCTTAACGAGACATATACATAGCCCGTTAACTCTTTTTATTCCGTAAGGTTTGAGGTGAGTTGGGTATATCAAAAAGGTCACTTTTAACATCTTATTTTTATATTGAAAAGTCCCAGAAACCATCTTGTATTTATAGTTTATAAAACAGCTTAAAGGGGCTGTAAAGCCCACGTCGCTATATCTTGTTTTATTGCAAAACAGTTTCTACGTTTTACTTTGCTTGTTTTTAAAGATCAAAACGTGGAGATCATTACAAGTTGTTTAAATAAAAAGTGTAGCTTGTTGTGTTGTTTAATAGGTTGTGTAAAGAAATGACGTGGTCGTTTAGCTATTTCGTGAGTTATGGGCTCATTTTCTAGGCGACTTGGGTTGTTTAATATACAAAAACTCCTTAAATATTTCTAGTGTTTTTCACATATAGTGTGTACGTGTGAGATGAGGGTTTTTACAAGTTCCATAATGCATGAAATGAAATGTTTAACTGTGAGTGTGGAGTGTGAGATGGCTGTTAAGCCTTCTAGAATGGAGGTTCGCCACCACTTGGTGGGTTACATAAAATAACGAATGCAACTACGTGACATTACATATGATCGAATGAAATGAGGAAATGATGTATAGAGTGACATCTTAAACGTGAAGGTGGTGTGTGAGGTGATCTCTAAACCCTCCTCAGTGGGGGCTTGTTACCCATTGTGGATTCATGAACTCGTTATACATAACACTATATGTGAAAGTTGATATGTTCGAGTGCAATTATGAGAACATGCATGTGTGTGTTTGTGTACGTGAGATATAAAAACAAAAGAGTTACTAGGTACTTACTACTCTTTTTAAAGGTGGTGGAGAAGCAATGAAAGTCGAAGGAAACACAAGAGGAATGACCCACTTCGCTAGAACTCGTACATACGTTTAAGGTTTGTAATACTTTTACTTGTCTGGTTCTATCCTAGCCACAGCAAGCTCCTGGTCTTCTAGAGATATTTTTGTGGGTGAGTGAAAGAAGTGTAGGAGAAGTAGCGTGGGCTGCCAGAAGTAGGGTAGTATATATAGAAAAGTTACACACGTTTGTTGACTTGAAGACTTTCAAAGTCTATTATTTGTTGCTACTATGGGTGAACAGGTGATGGAGGTACTTTGCAATCTTATTACTGATCTCAAAAGATTTTTGAAAGATATGCAAGAGTGGATAAGACTTATCTTTAGTTCTTGGAGTATATATGTGTACGTTTGGCATTCTAATGTGTACAAAAATGAATCTAGCGAGCCTCATCTTGTTCTTGTTGTCTAATTCTGCTTCTACACGTTATATTAAGTTAAAAATATCATTAGTGGAACGTAGGAAGAATCGGGATTTAATTTGGTTGTGTCTTAGAAATTTTGTCTATACGTATTGGGGTGGTTATGGGACAAACAAATGGGCCTTCAAAATCATACCAAAACTCGACTTAAGTTTCTGAAGTTTGACACTCAAGTAGTCTAGTGGGTCGTGATTGAGGTTGTGTAAAAATAGAGGCATGTTGTGTTTAAGAATCGAGAGAACAAGGGTCGTTTTGGAGGGGATGTGGCTGGTCGAATGTTGCATGAATTGACAGAAGGGTTGTGGGCTTGTGTAGTGTGGAATGGTGATGGGTTGTTGATGGGCCGTGAGGTAGTGATGGACTGGTTGCATTGTGGATCTAGTTGGGTATTTTGTGAAAAGAGATTAGTGAAAATTTTTAAAGATGATTAGTGTGTTGAATTTAGATA
Organism: Artemisia tridentata subsp. tridentata; assembly: GCA_021014915.2. Classification (NCBI taxonomy): domain Eukaryota; kingdom Viridiplantae; phylum Streptophyta; class Magnoliopsida; order Asterales; family Asteraceae; genus Artemisia; species Artemisia tridentata. The sequence goes on along the minus strand of CP139505.1, from coordinate 10,099,619 downwards.
AGTTGTAATTTGTAAAATGTGATATGTTAAATCAATATTAGTGAATTTTGAGTTTAGTGAAAATAGGGATTTGTGAAGTATTAGTTTTTGTGAAATAAGCATGCCTCGTAATATGAGTGTAGTGATTGCGTGGTTTTGCAACCTTACAGCAGGTTTTACCTCTCGAGGGATCTCAAGAGGCTTACAACCCACCAGGCAGTGTACCTGACCGATGTAGTATAGTTTAGTGGTAAGTACGGGGGATTGATCGTTCTCCACAGGGAATAGTGTTCGTTAGGTATGAAAGACTACTCTAAAAGGTCTAAGGGTTGAGGAAGATTCTTTTTTATGTTTTTATAATTTTATGAAAGCAAGTAAAATCTCGGGTTTGAAGGAGTGGGCGGAATTAGTTGCTAGTCAACTAACCCAAATAACTACGAATGCAAATAAAATAAAATAACAAAAATGAAAAGTTTGGTGGAAACTTATGTGTAGAGAAATGTGTTTACTTAGATTTCCTTACTCCCTAACTATCTTTTACCGGTTGATTAGTGTGTATTAGTTGCGTGGATGACGGGTGTATTCCTTAATACCATTCGTGGGGTGGCGTACGTACTTCCCCAACTCTACAAGCTCCTACTTCACTCCTATGTCGAGCCGACTAGGAAGCTCCTAACATGGGATCACTAGAATTCACTTGTGCATTAAATACAACAATAAAAACCTTTAGTATGCATTTGGTTCATGTTTCTTAAGACGTTCAAGCAAGTTACCGAATAGGAAGTTAGCTAGTTTTCTTAAGCCTAACATAGATAAACAATCATCCAATACAACTAATAACACACTAATAACCAATAATCAATAGCTAGGTTTCATTAGATCTAAGCAAACACAAGATAAATCTAGCCTAACATGTTAAACAAAAGACAAGAACAAGATAAAATCAAACAACACATAGACATATTGAATGATTAATTGATAACTTATCTTTCAATGTAACATGGAAGATCTCAAGGCAAAAAGCCTTGAAAAAGATGCTAAAATCGTCTTAGGGTTTTCTCCCAAAATTCCACACTAAGTTCCACACTAATGACAAAGAATTAGAAAACTATATATAGATTTTTGGATCTGACGGCGTCACCTTATGGAGTGTGACGTCGTCACCTCGCCGCTTTTAGGGTTCCCGGATGACCTTCTTGACGCCGTCCCTCTTTAGCTCTCCAAAAATCCATTCTGGCTTATCAAGGCTTGACGCCGTCAGACCTTGAACGTGACGCCGTCCCTCTTTGATTTAAGCCGTGACGCCCTTGATCAGGTTAAAGCGTGACGCCGTCAGAATTCACATGCAATTTTCACTGGCTTATCATGAGTAAATTTCACGTCCACCTTTTCTTGCCAAGCCATGACGCCGTCTGGAGTAAATCCTGACGCCGTCAAAGGTAATTTTCAACCGATTTTTGAGACTTTGCCGTTTTCTTCACTTTAATGCTCCAAAAACGTCCAAAATGCCTCCTTTTCCAGATTTCTCCTCAAAAGTACCTAAAATGACAAAAGGAACGATTTAGGGCAATATTTGATCAAATAAATACGATTTAGGGCTTAAATGACCCCTTAAAAGCGGTACACTTTTCGCCTCATCATGTAGTTATTTGGTGAATGTTGTGATGTCGCGATTCCGTTGAAATAATATAATAAGAAAAATTTTAATTTCCCCGTAAAAATGGGATTTATTAATAGGTAACTCAAGGTTATTATTAATTAATGAGAATTATTACAATGGATTTTTACAGTATCTTACAGTATCCACCCCTCAATTTTGAACTTCGTCCCGAAGTTCAGTGTGTGATAGGTGTCGAAAATGTGATATCTTGAGACGAGGGTTTATGGAAAAACGTCGTCAATAGATTTTTATTTGAATATCAAGGAAACGAGATTCCAACTAGATTTATTCGTACTAGACAAAATGAATTTGAATGTTTGGTCAACAATTGAATTCATAGGCTACGAATAGTGAAATAACGGTCGAGTGTAGGAAGTATTTAACACTAAATGTCTAGTGTTCTAGCGGTCGAGACTAGTGGATTTTTAATGGTAGTGATTTGAAATTTTAATGATCGTGAATGGTAAAATAACGGCTAGTTTTTCCCTATTAATACCCTATTTACTTTTCCCTTTTTTCCTCCTCACTTCACCTTTTTTTCACTTTAATTCATCTCTCCCAAAAAAAAATAAACCATGCCGCCGATCGCCATTGTTATCGCCACTGTGTACATCGTCCTTGTCGCCGTTTATCTGGCCTTCTTCCCTGATGAAAACTCCGACTACTTTATCGCATCTTTGGTGTTCATCGTACCCCTAACGATTTTAGCGATTAATGTGGATAAGTTGTTGGGGTGAGGATCTCGAGCTAGTGTGGTTTAGAATGTATCTTTGTTGTGTGTCGATGTAACCTTTAATGAATGTGGAATAAAATCTCGTTTGTTTTTATGTTTAATTTTTGTTTTTAATGGTTCGCTTTTATTTATCTTCCAGAATAATCAAGGTGCTTCATCCTATGGTGGCTCTTGCTATCGCTGGGTTGGTGGTGGTTTTTGTTTCTATGGCGGGCCAACCTATCGAAGATTCTATGCCTTATATTGTGTTTATTGTACTATTAGCACTTCCGATGTTAATCATCTCGTTATGTATTAATTTTTATGGTTTTTAATGAAATTTATGTTATTTGTGTTTGCTACATATTGTTGTGAATTTTTTTAAAGTTTCTACATTCGTATTTTTCTCGACTTCGTATAAGAAAATAATGGGTAATGAGTGTAGATCTGACTGGGGTTAGTTAAAAGTGAGGTTTATGAACAAATTATTTTGTCTCGAGATTCTGTTTTGGAATGAAAATTGTTATTAAAGATTTTGAAAAGATAACTGTTCCATTTATGACATGATTCTTCCTAAATTATACATAGGTAGCTAGGCTATGTATAATTGAGGACCAAATGATGTAACGCTTGGTTCAGTCATTGTGGTATTTATGCTTCTTCAAAGAGTTTTATATGGTTTAATTATAATGGTTCTGTCACACAGTCGGACACCCTCTGATCATTTTCAAAAGAATTGTAAAGTTTTTGTTCATATTCCAATGATGAGTCAGGAATCTTTAAAGTGATACTAGGATATCTTTTGTATAAACTTAGGTTTTAGGTGATGATTTCTTACAACGCGGTAATAACTTATGGTTTGATCACAATGGAGTTAATTAATCCTTAGGGTAATATTAGTGTATTGTTACATAATGATTATGAATAGAGAGGTGGAATAGAAATTGAAATAGACGTAGATCATAATTATCATGGAAATATTACAAGGTAAAGATTCATACGGTAGAATGATCCGTCCCGAAACACCAGTTATCTTTTATTTCCCTATCACACAAGTCAACCACTTGTGAATGGTCAACCGTAATAAATGATAAAAGGCAAACAGCCTCAGAACGAATGCTCGTGTGTAGTGTGTGACCAGGCAAGTGATCACCCGGATCGTTTCCCAATGAGGTGTGAATGGAAAACTGTGAAAAGCTAGGATTAGAGTGATTGATGCTTTAGATTGCTTTTGATTTTGCTTTATTTAATAATTCTAGATGACAATTTAAAAACAAATATGCACAAGAAATTTAAACGCGAATAAAATTAAACTAAAACGCGCAACGGGAATCTAAAATGGGACAAAAATTGAAATTTATAAAATTTAAAACCTAAAAATGTAAAATAACTTAAAACTTATTTTAAAAACTTAAATTATATTTTTAACACTTTTTATTTAATTATTATTAATTATTTATTATTTAATAACTTATTAAACTAATTAAATTTATAAAAAATACTAAATGAACAAAGAAAATTCTAAAACTTTTTCTAAAAATATTACTAAGTAAATAGAAACTAAGAAAATTATAAAAATGAAAATTACTTAATTAAAATTTAAAAAAATAAATTCTATTAAATAGAAGCTATCACTTTATTTCTATTTTTGATTTTCTTAAGACCTAAAAATATTTTTATATTTTTCCTGGATTAAAATTAACAAAAGAAAATTATAAAAATTGGAATTATATTTTTCTGATTAATATTCTAATTATTATGATTTAATTATTATTAGAAACTAATAAAAAAGATTAAAATTATTAAAACTATTCATAAAATTATGAAAATTTACAGATAAATCTAAAATATTATTAAAAAGATAGGAAAAATAAAAATGGAAGCTTGCTAAGCCTAAAAAGCAGTTTTGAGCTAATAAGCAGTTAACTAATAAGCCCAAAATAAGCTAATAAGCAGGAAAATTGACCAAATGATCAGGACTAGCTTAAACAACTATAAGAAGCATGAAACAACTTAAAATACACAATAAGCACAAGAAATAAGCAAGTTAAGCACTTGGCTGCTTGTGGAATTGAAACAGAAAAAGCAAAAATAATGCAGACTTGCAGACTAATTTTAAGCAGTTTAATAAGCTGACAAGTGAGATATTATGGGGGCAAAATCAAGGTGATACTACTGGCTATCTAAAAAACACAAAAGCCCTATCAGAAAACACCCAATTGATGTCCAATTGAACCCAAGATCAGGTACAAAAACAACCAGGTCTGCTGTGGTGTCTGTTTTGTGCAGAAGTGTGCACAAGTGTTTTTGGCTATTAGGGCTACACTATATGGACCAAATAAACTTCAAAAATGCCAAGAACAAGGGCTCAACAAGCTAGTGGCTTGTATGAGCTTGTTTGAGCAGTTGAGGGACTGAAATGAACACAAAGGGTACAAAATGGTTATATCTAGCTATGAGGCTGATCAAGGGTTCAAAGTAGCTTCTTAGGACTTAGAAAAGCTTGTGCAAACTTAGGCTTATGGCACATCTACAGTAACACTGAGTTTGGCTTGTGAGACTGCCTAAACCAAACACCCCTTATGGTGGTGTCTGTGGTGGATTTCAAAAGGAAAACAAAAATTTTAAACTAAAAGTATGATTATTACTGATTACCTAGCTTATATAAACCCTAATGAGCAACTTTTATCAGAAAATTAAGCAATCTAACAAGCTTATGCTAATTTGACTATTTTTGGTCTTTTGAGATTTTTAGCAAAATGGAAAATAAATTAGATAACTACTGATTTTATTGATCAAATATGATCACAAACTAACAATAAGCATGAAACAACCACAATAAGCTATTATTAAGCAGTTGTACAGTACTATGGGAAATTATGGAAAAATCCAAGAAAAGCTTACAACTGATTTTGCTATGGAATGATAGAACAAAGAACTAGAACCACTCTAGCTTGTCAGAAACAAGCTAGAAACCCAAGAAAACTCTCCTGAATAGCTTATCCACCAAGAATCAGCTTATTGGAGCTTATGTTGACCATGGTTGACTTTTCTTCAAATCTTTGAATAGAACAGAATTACACTACAATACACTTACAATAAGCTATATAAAGCTTATATAAGCTATTAAAAACAGCTGAGAAGCTATTTTATATACTACTTATTATGATTCGAACTACTATTTTATAACAGTTAACTTAAACTTTTGAATTACTTGTGAACTGGATTTAATACTCACAAAACAAGAACATTGGACTGAAATTGAATTATATTGATCACTGGTAACTTGTGATTACAAAGATAGCTACTGGAATTTAAAAACAATTATGCTACTAGTTAACTACTTGCCAAAATTGGCTTACAAGCTATTCTATATATACTAATATGAAATGGGAAACCCTAAGTCGACATCTCTGAACACATCCCCACCCTTGAATTGCTCCAATTTCATCTCAATCGTCCACTTGATTTTTGGCGGGAAAGTCTGATGTGAGTGGAAAATTACACATGGGTCTGAGGGAGTGGGGAAGAAGCAATAAATGCTCTTTGGCATGTTAGGTAACGTGTAGGAGGGGGGTGGTATTTCAGGAAGCTGTGGGTGATGGTGGTATTAAGCTTTGGCGGGTTTGTGTGAGGAAGAAGAAAGGTTTGACCGGTTTTGACCGGTATTTAAATACCGGGTTGGGTATTTAGTTTTTATGTTGGGCTTAGGCTGGGTAAATGGAATAAGGGTTGGGTTGATAAAATGGGTTGGGTAGTGGTTTTATTTTAGTGTTGGATCCGGATTTTGGTTTGTATAATAAATCACAAGGACCAAACTTGTAATTTCTGAATTGTTGAGGGGCTAAATTTTGCCAACTTCCCAAACTTCTTCAAGGGACTAAACCTGCCATAAAACAATTACACAAGGACCAAAGTTGTATTTTTTAGCATTTTATAAACTTTAGGGACCTAATATGTAAATTTGGATTTTAGAGGGACTTGTTTTGTAAATTCCCAAAAGCTATCAATAAAGTTCCAAATTGTAAGTTCATGCATAGTACAAGGGTATTTTGTGAAATTTCAAGTTTTATAATACCCAGGGACCATTTTTGCCAATTTGCAAAGTTCAGGGACTAAACTTGTAATTTTATGAAACTTTGCACCAAAGGACTTATTATGTAATTTCATGATTCTTAAAGGACCTTTGATGACTTTTCCTGTTTTTAGAATAACCAGGGACTAGTTTTGACAACTTTTGAAAGTTGAGGGACTGAAACTGCCAATTATGCAAACTTTGTTTGTTTTTCACTTGTTTTTAAACATTTTGCATCTGAAACATATAAAACACAATTCTGGGATAATTTCAGTATTTTGATGCATTTCTGAGTGTTTTTGGATGTTTTGGCAGCTCAGATTAGGTAAAAATGATGAGTATTTAGACACTCATCAATCCCCCACACTAAACTATTGCTAGTCCCTAGCAATATTTTATGAAGATTTAATGGATTTGAAAGACTCTTTACCAAAAGCCATTACTTCTGGAGTAGCCAATTGTTTCAGTTCAAGTAAGAACTTTGGTACAATGATAACCAAGTGATTTTGAGCAAACCACAAGCTGTCAACGGTTTTGATTTGTCTTTACCAAAAGCCGTTTGCTTCTGGACTAGCCAACTCTTAGATAAATTATCAATATTATCTTTGGTGAGCTGATTACCAATCATGGTTTTTCTACTGCCTTTACCACAAGCCATAACCTTGCGGGCTAGCCAACTCTTCACTTATAAAGATATGGTGAGTCGAATACCATACAATTTTCGGCAAATTGTAAGCCATCAACGGATTTGAGACATCTTTACCAAGAGCCGTTTGCTCTCGGATTAGCCAATCCTTTTGTGGGTTAGACATGGCGGACTGATAACCATTTATTGAGTTCTAAGTGAGAAATTTTTTTTTTTAAAATTTGGCCATTTTGGGGGAAAAAGGGACTAAAAGGATACATATATGATCAAATTCGTCAGAATTTCCCCCCCCCCCACACTTAGAACTGAATATTGCCCTCAATATTCAAAGAACCGGCTGTTAAACCAACACTTAGAACGTGAAAGGGAAATACTAATAGCCATTTATTTTATATACACACACACTTTTTTTTTTTTTTTTTTTTTTTTTTTGAGAATATACAGCATGTGGGGCATCTTCCCCACACTAGGGTGAGACATGGGTGAAAACCCATATTTTGCTACTGTTTTTATTAACCGAGTCGCTAGCTTGACTCGACCCCGAATTGAGTTGATTCCTCCCGAACAGTCAGGTTTATCACGCAAGCTAACCGCTTGTGAACGGTCAACCGTAACAAAGGGTTCCTGAACAGCCCGGGAGAAAAAGCAATTTAAAATTCTATGGGGAAGTAAGTGGAAGAAACCATCTCCATCGGACTTTCATTAAAAATGCTTGGATAACCAATTGAAGTACATGAAAGTTCCACACCAAGAGAGATATATCTGGCATTAAACCAATGTTATATGGACAATGCCGGGGTCAAAAGTAATATCCTCACTCCCAAATGAGTGAAAGATAGGGGAAATCACCGGGTAGGTGAAGGGAAGAAGAGAGATCTGAACAGCAATTAGGATAAGAACTTCCTTCTCAAGAATTGTAAGTGGAGGAGGCAAGTCCTTAAATTTGATCTCAGGAAATTTATCAGTTTTCTCAACCGACTTGATTTCCTTCTTATGAAGTTGTTTTGGTGGAAGAGGGGAAAATGAATCTTCGTTTAACAAATTTTCCAGAAAAAGAATGTCCCCCTCAGGATCAAGATAGTCATCATCAACCTCATGCAGAGGTGAACTATCTAGAGCAAGAAAATCATCGACCTCATCCCAAAAGGGATCACTTTCCTCAACCGCATTGAGTGAAGGGGAGGAAGAGATAGCAATGTTTGGATCATCCACAGAATTAACCATTTCAATTCGATAAACTGTTTCCAGAGATGGGATAAGTGGCTTGCTCTTAGAGCTAGCAATGTTTTCCACTTCCGATTCAGTCTCCGAGTCTAGTTCATCGTAGTCAAAGACGCTCTTAACTTCTGTGGTACAACTCTCAAACCACTTGTTTGAACTAAGAGCAATTTTCTTTGCTTGAAGTTCAGCACGTTTATCAGAAACACTCTTAACCGTGAACCTAGAAAGTTTTGGATCAAATCTTTCAGATTTTTCAACCATAGCAATATTGCATTCAGCGGTTAGAGGTTTAGAATTTGCATTAATGTCAAACGTGACTTGGTCATTGTCTACCCGAAGGGTTATTTCTTCGCCATAGACATCAATTAAAGCTCGCCCGGTCCTTAAAAAGGATCTCCCGAGAATGAGAGGTACACGGGAATCGCATTCGAAATCCACAACCACGAAATCGGCTGGGAAATGAAACTTTCCTACTTTGACAAAAACGTCTTCAGCAACGCCCTTAGGAATAGTTTCAGTGCGATCTGCTAATTCAAGAGTCATCCTTGTGGGAGTCAGAGCCGGGAGTGAAAGTTTTTTCCACACGGAAAGTGGCATCAGGTTAATGCTTGCACCGAGATCGGCCAAGGCATAGCATTTAACCATTCCCGGGAATTCACAAGGAATGAGAAATTTACCAGGGTCTCCTAACTTTTTTGGAAGTTTTTTAAGGAGCACAGCTGAGCAAGTCTCATTTAACGGAGTTTTTGCCAATTCAACTAACTTCTCTTTGTTGCTTAAAAGACTTTTGAATTGAGAAGCGAATTTCGGCATATACAGCAAGGCATCAACAAAACTAATATCGAAGTGCAATTTCTGGAAAATTTCCAAAAATTTCATCATTTGGTTGTTAGTTTTCTCTTGGAGCCTTTGATCATTAAGCCTTTGAGGATATGGGAGGTAAGGCTTAGTATTTGACTTCGGAACATCGGGTTCCGGAATATAAGGTTTGGATTTAGGGGTACTGACTTCAGGCGTCTCATCAGATTCAAAGACAACTCCTGATTTGGAAACCGGAGGATGGACTTGTGCTGTACTTTGTGAGCTTGGAATTTGCACTTTGTCCGTGGTATTCTCCGTCTCTTTTTCCATTTCAAACAACGGAGGAAGAATAGGACCAGAGGGTCCCTTATGAGCTTTACCACTACGTGTAGTGACAGCTTTGAGTTCACCCCTTGGGTTGACAACAGTGTTACTTGGAAGACCTCCCGAGGTAGAAGGTAGATCAGTCAAAGACTTTTTGATGTGGTTTAATTGGGCAACCAATAACTGGTTTGTCTCACGTTGTGTCTTATTTGTTTCCTCTTGGGTTTTCATGAATTGCATAAGCAACTCATCTGAGGACGTCTGATTTCGGTTTGAACCTTGGTTTTGATTAAAATTTAGACCACGGTTTTGGTTAAAATTACCCTGATTCTGACCTCGGTATTGATTGAAATTTTGAGAATTGTTAAAATTTTGTCCCTGATTTTGAACAAAGCGATTTTGATTATTCTGATTTGGCACGGGTGGAAAACCAGGTGGGACCATAGCATTCGGTGCTCGGTACTGAGTCTCAGCATGCGGACGGTATTGATTTTGGTTTACTGCAGCTACTGGAGCTGGGTAAAGAGAAGCATCGGTTGCTTGACAATCAAAATACGCATGTGGGCCACCACAAGTTTCACACACTTTGTTTATTGCTTTGATTTGTTCCGGTTTATGAATTTCACTTTTTAATTCTTTCATTTCCTTCATCATACAACGCATTGAATCCGTTAAAAAGGCTAACTCTGATGAGTTACCGGATGAAGAAGAAGCAGGAGTGACAGGAACATTCACTTTGTTTCTAGAAATAGGAACTTTTGATTTATTTTCACAAATTTCGACCACCTCTCTAGGTTTACGATTCAAGATATTGCCACCGGAGGCTGCATTAAGTGCATCTTGATCGTTTTGGGTCAACCCATTATAAAACGTATTTATCTGTTGTAACACATTGAAATCGTGATGTGGGCATTTTCTTAGGAGATCTTTAAATCTGTCCCATGCCTCTCCGAAATTTTCATCGAAACCTTGACGAAATCCAGCTATTTCATTTTTTAGATTAGTCGTCTTTGATGGAGGGAAGAAATAATTTACAAATTTCTTTACGAGATCTTCCCAGATTTCAATGGATCGAGGGGGTTCTTTATCCAGCCAAATTCGGGCTGCCCCCTCAAGTGAGAATGGAAATAGCATCAATTTGATCACTGTTTGCGGCACATTCTTGTAATTGATTGTGGAGGTTAACTTATTGAACCAACGAATGTGTGCATATGGATCCTCTCGTTCAAACCCGTGAAATTGGTTTGTGGACACGAGCTGAATCAAATGTGTTTTCAGTTCAAAATGATCAGAATCGATGGCTGGTAAAACGATGGCATCTCCATAACCCTCGGTGGGTGCCTGGAGCATTTCAGCCATTGTGCGTTCGTCTGCCATATTTTCAGTGAGAATAGTACGAATCTCGGGTTCGACTATTTGGGCAGCACGTCTACGATTACGTCTTCTCGGAATTTCTACGAGTTCACGTAAAGGGCTTGATGACGTGGAAGAACGAGTGCGCATGCACTAGGTAAAATATTCCAATTAAAACAAGACAGAAGCAAAACACAAGTTAACTTAAACCAACAATCAACAAGCGTACGGTAGCTCTCTAAAAGATAAACGCACAGAGTGGCGGAGAAGCAAAGGTGGGCAATTAAGCTCCTTAAAAACCCGCTTCTTTCAGTCAGACAATTTAATGTCAGACTATCCTAGAACCTCCGTTAGAGTTTGTTTATCAATCAAAGGTGAGCCGATATTCGCAAGTGATACAAATGTAAAGTTTTAAATCTTTGGTTTGGGAACTTATTATGGTCGTACCCCCAGTTAGGTAGTACTCTGTCTTGGTTCTCGATGGTAATTTTTTATTGTTATTTATTATTAACAAAGAAAACGGAAATTATTTTTGGTGTTTTTATTTTTTATATGATAATAATAATAATAATAATAATATATAGAAAAGAAAAGAAAAATATTTTTGTATTTTATATTGTTTTTGGGAAATAGGAACTTCTGATAGAAGGATCTCGAATCACTAATCGCTAAAACTTACACAACTGTCGCAGCACACCTCCCCGGCAACGGCGCCAAAATTTGATCCGTCCCGAAACACCAGTTATCTTTTATTTCTCTATCACACAAGTCAACCACTTGTGAATGGTCAACCGTAATAAATGATAAAAGGCAAACAGCCTCAGAACGAATGCTCGTGTGTAGTGTGTGACCAGGCAAGTGATCACCCGGATCGTTTCCCAACGAGGTGTGAATGGAAAACTGTGAAAAGCTAGGATTAGAGTGATTGATGCTTTAGATTGCTTTTGATTTTGCTTTATTTAATAATTCTAGATAACAATTTAAAAACAGATATGCACAAGAAATTTAAACGCGAATAAAATTAAACTAAAACGCGCAACGGGAATCTAAAATGGGACAAAAACTGAAATTTATAAAATTTAAAACCTAAAAATGTAAAATAACTTAAAACTTATTTAAAAACTTAAATTATATTTTTAACACTTTTTATTTAATTATTATTAATTATTTATTATTTAATAACTTATTAAACTAATTAAATTTATAAAAAATACTAAATGAACAAAGAAAATTCTAAAACTTTTTCTAAAAATATTACTAAGTAAATAGAAACTAAGAAAATTATAAAAATGAAAATTACTTAATTAAAATTTAAAAAAATAAATTCTATTAAATAGAAGCTATCACTTTATTTCTATTTTTGATTTTATTAAGACCTAAAAAATTTTTATATTTTTCCTGGATTAAAATTAACAAAAGAAAATTATGAAAATTGGAATTATATTTTTCTGATTAATATTCTAATTATTATGATTTAATTATTATTAGAAACTAATAAAAAAGATTAAAATTATTAAAACTATTCATAAAATTATGAAAATTTACAGATAAATCTAAAATATTATTAAAAAGATAGGAAAAATAAAAATGGAAGCTTGCTAAGCCTAAAAAGCAGTTTTGGGCTAATAAGCAGTTAACTAATAAGCCCAAAATAAGCTAATAAGCAGGAAAATTGACCAAATGATCAGGACTAGCTTAAACAACTATAAGAAGCATGAAACAACTTAAAATACACAATAAGCACAAGAAATAAGCAAGTTAAGCACTTGGCTGCTTGTGGAATTGAAACAGAAAAAGCAAAAATAATGCAGACTTGCAGACTAATTTTAAGCAGTTTAATAAGCTGACAAGTGAGATATTATGGGGGCAAAATCAAGGTGATACTACTGGCTATCTAAAAAACACAAAAGCCCTATCACAAAACACCCAATTGATGTCCAATTGAACCCAAGATCAGGTACAAAAACAACCAGGTCTGCTGTGGTGTCTGTTTTGTGCAGAAGTGCACAGAAGTGTGCACAAGTGTTTTTGGCTATTAGGGCTACACTATATGGACCAAATGAACTTCAAAAATGCCAAGAACAAGGGCTTAACAAGCTAGTGGCTTGTATGAGCTTGTTTGAGCAGTTGAGGGACTGAAATGAACACAAAGGGTACAAAATGGTTATATCTAGCTATGAGGCTGATCAAGGGTTCAAAGTAGCTTCTTAGGACTTAGAAAAGCTTGTGCAAACTTAGGCTTATGGCACATCTACAGTAACACTGAGTTTGGCTTGTGAGACTGCCTAAACCAAACACCCCTTATGGTGGTGTCTGTGGTGGATTTCAAAAGGAAAACAAAAATTTTAAACTAAAAGTATGATTATTACTGATTACCTAGCTTATATAAACCCTAATGAGCAACTTTTATCAGAAAATTAAGCAATCTAACAAGCTTATGCTAATTTGACTATTTTTGGTCTTTTTGAGATTTTTAGCAAAATGGAAAATAAATTAGATAACTACTGATTTTATTGATCAAATATGATCACAAACTAACAATAAGCATGAAACAACCAAAATAAGCTATTATTAAGCAGTTGTACAGTACTATGGGAAATTATGGAAAAATCCAAGAAAAGCTTACAACTGATTTTGCTATGGAATGATAGAACAAAGAACTAGAACCACTCTAGCTTGTCAGAAACAAGCTAGAAACCCAAGAAAAGCTTCCTGAATAGCTTATCCACCAAGAATCAGCTTGTTGGAGCTTATGTTGACCATGGTTGACTTTTCTTCAAATCTTTGAATAGAACAGAATTACACTACAATACACTTACAATAAGCTATATAAAGCTTATATAAGCTATTAAAAACAGCTGAGAAGCTATTTTATATACTACTTATTATGATTCGAACTACTATTTTATAACAGTTAACTTAAACTTTTGAATTACTTGTGAACTGGATTTAATACTCACAAAACAAGAACATTGGACTGAAATTGAATTATATTGATCACTGGTAACTTGTGATTACAAAGATAGCTACTGGAATTTAAAAACAATTATGCTACTAGTTAACTACTTGCCTCATTTGACCTACAAGCTATTCTATATATACTAATATGAAATGGGAAACCCTAAGTCGACATCTCTGAACACATCCCCACCCTTGAATTGCTCCAATTTCATCTCAATCGTCCACTTGATTTTTGGCGGGAAAGTCTGATGTGAGTGAAAAATTGCACATGGGTCTGAGGGAGTGGGGAAGAAGCAATAAATGCTCTTTGGCATGTTAGGTAACGTGTAGGAGGGGGGTGGTATTTCAGGAAGCTGTGGGTGATGGTGGTATTAAGCTTTGGCGGGTTTGTGTGAGGAAGAAGAAAGGTTTGACCGGTTTTGACCGGTATTTAAATACCGGGTTGGGTATTTAGTTTTTATGTTGGGCTTGGGCTGGGTAAATGGGATAAGGGTTGGGTTTATTGGTTGGGTTGATAAAATGGGTTGGGTAGTGGTTTTATTTTAGTGTTGGATCCGGATTTTGGTTTGTATAATAAATCACAAGGACCAAACTTGTAATTTCTGAATTGTTGAGGGGCTAAATTTTGCCAACTTCCCAAACTTCTTCAAGGGACTAAACCTGCCATAAAACAATTACACAAGGACCAAAGTTGTATTTTTTAGCATTTTATAAACTTTAGGGACCTAATATGTAAATTTGGATTTTAGAGGGACTTGTTTTGTAAATTCCCAAAAGCTATCAATAAAGTTCCAAATTGTAAGTTCATGCATAGTACAAGGGTATTTTGTGAAATTTCAAGTTTTATAATACCCAGGGACCATTTTTGCCAATTTGCAAAGTTCAGGGACTAAACTTGTAATTTTATGAAACTTTGCACCAAAGGACTTATTATGTAATTTCATGATTCTTAAAGGACCTTTGATGACTTTTCCTGTTTTTAGAATAACCAGGGACTAGTTTTGACAACTTTTGAAAGTTGAGGGACTGAAACTGCCAATTATGCAAACTTTGTTTGTTTTTCACTTGTTTTTAAACATTTTGCATCTGAAACATATAAAACACAATTCTGGGATAATTTCAGTATTTTGATGCATTTCTGAGTGTTTTTGGATGTTTTGGCAGCTCAGATTAGGTAAAAATGATGAGTATTTAGACACTCATCATAGAACGATAGTTGTTGCACTTAGGTTACATCCATCAAACCTAAGGCAAAGTAAAAACGGAAATATAACTTAGGTAGTCCTAAACTAGAGTTTATTTATTTTACAGCAGGAATCCATTCATCTGCTTAACATAGAGGTCATTCTTCGATACTACTGGGGCCTTTTAACGAGTCTTCATTTTCTTGCATCCATCTTGGCCTTCCAGTTGACATTGTAATTTGGGCAATGACTCTTGTAATGCCCCATTCCACCATATCCGTGGCATTTTATGGATGAGGGTTGCTCATTTCCTTCCATGGCTTTGCAATCTCTTGTCTTGTGGCCTGTTTTCCGGCATTTCCCGCATTTTGCAATGCATTGTCCGGTATGATGCATCTTGCATTTCTGACACAAGGGCTGCTTCCCATGGTAGTTGTCCCTAGTAGTAAGGGTTGTTATGTTGTTCTTTCCAACTTCTTGTCTGGACCTTTGTTGACGATGGTAGTCGATGCGATCTTGTAGGTGATTGCGGGTACAGATGTCGTTGTGAAATTCGCATTCGTTGAGGATAAAGGTTCTTTTCTTCTTGAGTTTTCGCTTTTGGTTATTTTTCTTAAGTGCAAAATCTTGCCTAATTCTTTGGGCACATGTGCGGATAGGTTTGGCTATTCTTTTCTCTTTCTTGTCTATGTCGTTGTTTCTCGGATGAACTATTGTAGTCACTTCATGTACCACTGTAACGATATTGTTTTCAAATTCCCCGATGGTTTTAGGAGTCATGGTTGTGGTAAGTGCTGAGGGGGTATGGGTGTTGCTCATGTTGGCCATCTTCAATGACTACAACAAGAAACACTGATTTAGTATTCACTTTATTATTAGAATAATTTCAAATAATAAGGTATTTGCATATTATTGCTAACAATGTGATCTTAATACACAATCAAACCAACTGAGGTTCATAGAAATACGATGTGTCTGTGTAGCATTGTAAAATAATGATCATCTCTTGATATGGGATTGTTAAGGAACAAACGGATTCTTTTACAAAAGCTGAAGTTCAACAACTTTCTCTTCATTCATCAAGTTTTCTTCTGAATATTTGTTCTTGGAATTCTATGGTTTATTGTTTAGTCGAGGTATATTTTATGTACAATCACCAATAATGTCATAGTAAGTTTGAATACAATCATCAAAATCAACATAACTCTAATAACTTGCCTGATCGATTTTTGCAAAACTACCAACACAAGGTCTTTTATTAATGTCTCATTGATTTATGCGGGTTATTTGTTTACCTAAAAGAGTAACAAATGACGAGGTTTTGCATGGCTCTTTGTACTTATTGCACAATATTAGGGTTTGGTGGGAGAAATTTGTTTACCATAGAACGATAAGATAGTAAAAGACTGTCATAGCTTAAAAGTCGATTACAATTTCTGAGGGTTACAGAATTATTGCGAATACATGAAATACTAACCAAAACTATTTGGTTTATTGAGTACAACAATGATACTTAAGATCAGTTATGTCTCTGACGTAAGTGTCTAACTTCTGCCTCAAGATCCAGTTGTGCAGCTTCCATGGCTGAGAAACGTTCCTGGCACGCATTCATCTGATTAGCTAACATGTTTTCCAAAGCTGCAATCTTTTGGCTCTGGGTTCTTGCTGCATCTCTAGCCAACCATAATGCTCTTTCAATGTCTTCAATCCTAATGTGGGTTTGAGTATGGCCTCTACCTAAACAGCGGGTTCTGGCATCCAGGTTTCTAAGTTCTTGTTCATAATTGTCCTTTATGTTACCAATATTCACTCCTAAACCAAACACTTCTCGTCTCTCAGCATCTGTTCTCTTGAATAGGGTGTCAATGTTACGATCATACCATTCGAATCGTAATGGTTGTAACTCTTTTAGTTGTTCAGAGTGAGCGTTTAGTATGCTGGTGTGTTGGTGAAGGTGAATCCATATAGAGTCATGGGTGTCTACATTGTAGTCAGGAGGATTGGGTGAGGATGCATTGTTTGGGGCATCTGGCATGGAGAAATCTGAGGTATTGGGTAGGGGAGAATTTAGGTTGACATTCTTCCAAGTCATTTCTTGTTGTGAACTCTGTCCATATTCAAATGTTGGTTGACCACCAATCGGATCTTCATCTGAATAGGATTCGGTTGCTCTCCTAAGTTTCTGACGTGGAGGTGAGTGAGTAGGTGATGACAGAGGTGATTTCTGAGTGAGTTCTATGTCGGGCTGGGGTTGTGACACTTGTACATAAGGATCTTCAGTATCTGGTGTAATATGATAGCTAGGTGATACATGGGTAGTAGGAGGGGTAGTCTTAGCGATGTCAACTGGTATGGAAGACATGTTACTGTAGCAATCGAAAATAGTAATTATGAGTATTTATACGTTCAAGATGTAACGTTGAGTGTGAAATAATGCAGTGTGTAATGTGTGAAGAGTATACATTAAGCATGTAAAGATTAGTACAAAACAATCTTAGTAGGTAATGTATTGAGCACGGCAGTCTGCAGACACGGAAGGCATAAGATGATAAGGTGTAAAATCATTTATTTGAAAGTGTGGTTATAGTTCGATGTTTGAAAACATTTGGTTCTCTATAACCATAAGCTCTTATACCAATCTGTAACACCCCCTAATTTGTTTAGTGGCAGCGGAAAAGTAATTAGGGTGTTACGGTGAGGATCGAGTTAAAATTTCAGAAAAACGGTCCAGAATAGGCGTTTTGAAAGTTATATGTCATTCGAAATAATAGTTTTGGTATAAAAGGAAAATATCTGATTTGAAAATCCCACAAAAGTGTGGTAATTTGAAAAGAATGACATATTTGATTTTACACCAGTTTATTTATCAGAGTATAAGATGCCCGCTCCGTGTCTTGTCCTGCTCCGTTAATTACCTGAGATAAACATGCTTAAAACGTCAACACAATGTTTGGTGAGTTCGTGGAGTTTGATAGAAAATAACTTTCTTTCAATGAATTTAAAAGGTGTATAGTGATTATCGAAATAAATAATAGTTCTTCATGAAATAAATAACAAGTTGTGTTGAATAAAAATCCACAAGCAAAATCCTGTATGATCTCCAGAATCATAAGTTTCAAGTTATAAATGAAGATGAGCTAAGTTGTTATACGCTTGAAATAGAATGTTGGGTCAACTTTTAATTGTAACGATATACCAGGCAATTTGGGTTGTCTTTTGTAGAATTCACAATTAAATCACATATGATAACAACTAAGGTTCAAGTACATGATTCATAATCATAACACATAGTGAAAATATTAATCTAGTGTCTGAAATTTATCAGTGTGGAGTGGTGGTTACTAAATACAGCTGTATCCTAATATATATGAAACATTCATATATTCATAAAGTTATATTGCCCTAAGCCTCATGACACGCAAAACGTTAACAATTTACCGTAAAACGGAGGTGTCCCATCAGAGTTACTGATGGGTGTTTAAGCCCTCATGTAATAAGTGATTTGCCAATTCCTATTTTTCTCAAATATAGTGCATCACGACTAAATACGACTAACCATAAGGGATTCCGTCAAAGTATTTAGTGGGATAGGTCGTCAGCCTCTAACAGGTTTCGAAGCTGTTCACTATATTCGCGCTCACCGCAGTGATTAATGTGTAAGACCCGTTTCCCGGGTAGTGAGACCCCACCCTAGATGAAGTTGACCCGAGCCTAAGTATGTGGACTAAGAGTTGGCAAATGACTATAGAGTTAAGTGTTAGTCTGTTATAGCCTAGATGCGGCGCATCTAGGAAGTACATGCGGCGTATGGTGGAATGGAAAGTAGGACAGACTTGTTATAGTCCATGCGCCGTATTGGAGAAGTAGATACGGCGTATTATGGATGCGACGCATCTATGAAGATAGATGCGGCGCATCGACCTTAATTAAGCAGAAATGACAGAATTGCCCTTGTAGCTAGAATCTTCCCCATTTATCTATAAGTCTCCACACTCTCCTGTAAAAGAGAGTGTGTTTCTGTGGGTGTCGAACCAAGGAGAAAAGGAGGGAAGTTAGAGCTAGGTGATAGCTTGTGATGGAGAAGATAAAGGACCCATGTGTATGATCCTTCTTAGCTATGATTAGCAAGTAAGTAATCCCTCTCAAGTTAGTAATTTAAGTGGGAAATCATCATATGATGTGGGTATGATCATATGATGATTTGGTTAGTAAGATGATTATGTTTTGATGGGTTTTAATAACCCTTGTTATGTGATTATTGTTATGTTGTTAGGTTTCTATTATTTGTGAAGGATGATGGTGATGATGATGATGGATTGTGATGATGATGTTCTTGATGTGTTGTGTAGCTTGGTTTGAGGTAAGTAAAATGATGATAGCATATGTTATATGGAATTCCATCATTATGTGTTATGTATGTTATGTCAAAAAGATTAGCTTGTGTTATGCCTATGTGATGTTAAGATATGGTATGTGAAGAATGGATGATAGGAGATAAGTTGAGGTTATGTGCTAGATGAGATGTGAAGTAAGTGGTTTATGTATATGATGCATTTTGTGGTTTGAAGTATAATGATATGTTATAGTCGTTTTACTTACTAAGTGTTATCGCTTACGGTTTAGTTGTCTAACCGTTTTGTAGGTGCTTGTGATATGGCTTGGATTATGGATTGAGGATTGGATGTGTGTCGAAGGTTAGAAGGTAGAAACTAGGAGCTTAGTATAGATACCGAGCTCTATGGCGATATTGTACCCCCGTTGGTCTTTTAAATGGATTGTGATGTAAAGTCAAGTGTTAAGTTGTATGTTAAGGTCGTCCAAATGATTTGGTAGCCATTTGGTAGCTCAAAGTATGTTTTACACGTTTATGGGTTAAGTTAAGGGGCGTTTGGCACAAGTGTCTATTCGTACCCATTTTGGAGTCAAACGGGCCATTTGTCGTGTATTATGAATTGTTATAGTTTTGAATGCTATTTGAGTGTTTTGGTACAAGTTATAGTGTTGTATTGAGGTCAAAGTGGATTTTGGGGTAAGATGAGTATATGCAGGCTTTCCTGCTGATGTTCTGTCTAAATTGGTCGATGCGGCGCATCTAGTATAACAGATGCGACGCATCAGAAGTTTAAGGTGATGCGGCGTATCTAATATGTCAGATGCGGCGTATCATAAGCTTGAGTAGATGCGGCGTATCATTTCAGGTTGATACGGCGCATAGTCTTGCATCAGTAGATGCGGCGTATCCTTTAAAAGGATACGGCGTATCGTTGGTCACAGAAGAGTTGTGTAGTTGTGTTATTCAATTATGTAATAATGTTTTGGAGGTTGTTGAGTATATGTTCTCGTAAGTATTTTTTAAAGGGTTAAATGTTATAAGTTATGGTTATTAAATGAAGAATTTGTATAAGTCTGTTTTAGTCAAACGTTTCCGCGTCAAAAGTCAAAGTTTTTAGTATAAGCGGGCACGGGGTGTTACAAATTGGTATCAGAGCTTCGGTTTAAGTGAATTAGGTTTCCACTATAGGGTGCCTAGTCTTAAACCACTCGTAGAAGCCTTAGATGTAAGTGTTAGACTGCGCGGAAACTAATTGCTAAGTGAGAGATGGATTATGTTTTATGTTAGCTGAGTCTATTATGATAGGTGACGTATGTATGTTATAGTGTTGTTGAGTATGAGATGCAAGTCCATGGGGACTTGAGATGCTTAGATGATTAGTTGGCCGTGCACCTCGGTTGGTGCCGGTGTTGGTATTGCGATTATGTGAGGTAAGTCCGTGGGGACTTGAGATGTTTATATGATTAGATAGCCGTGCATCTTGGTTGGTGCCGGCGATTTTGTATTGCGATATGCGAATGTATAGTAGAGCCATGGTGATGGCATGCGAGTAGAAATGCTATGTGGTATTAGAGATGGGTTAGCAAGTGAACTAAGGTTTATGATACCTTAGCTATAAGATGGGCTATTGCTTATGGTTAGTTAGAAGGTCGATGCCTAGACATTGCTTGGTTATGCAATGTGATATATGATGCCATAGACTATGTAAGTTGATTTTGATTTTGAATGTTTTAACACTTGTCGGATAAGTGTTAAGCGTTATGGTATGATTGCATATATGATGTTAAGTGTTGTTGTTTATATAATGATAAGTCTATGGTAAGTTTATTGTATGTCTAAGTTTTATGTGGTGTGCTTGAGAGCGCGATTGTATAGTTAGTGTATGAGTTGAGATAGATGCCTTAGAATGCATGTGTTGACCCAGTTGTGGTCGGTAAAGCTAAAAAGAAAACATTGAGATGTGAAAAGAGTTAAGAAGCGTGTTAATTATTTGAAAAGCATAAGTTCTTAAAAAAGATTTAGATAAATAAGAAGTGAGTAGTGAAGTATGTGTATAGCTTGATGTTTTGAGAAGCGTGAGTTCATATATGCTAAACTAAAGGAGAAAGTTAAAGTGTAAAGTTAAGAAGTGATGAGAACATGTTACATATAAAACATGATAAATTGATAAAGTGCTAGTGATATATGGTAAAGTATGATTAGTCAAAGTGACGAGTAAAATATAGATTGCGCTAGAAGTCATAGGTGACTTGAAGTGCGCTAGAAAGAGATGTAAAACATGAATGTGATCATGTTAATATATTTGAATATGTAAGATGAAATTAAAGTAAGTGTTACAAAATAAACCTATGTAAGGTCTGTATGCATACAAGTTGAATAAACTAGATGAAGTGACAGTATGAAGTAAGAATATGGTCAACAAGGGTTGACGGGTAATAGTAAGAGTGTGTTGTAAGAACACGTAGAGATGTGTAAGTTGTAATGAATAAGCATTACATATAAATTTTCTAAAATAAAAATGGCACATAATTAGTGTATGAGTCAACTTGGGGTTGACGGGCGAGAGATAAGTGGCATTGTGAAAATGCGATGATAATAAATGTGCAAGTGTTATATAGAAACTTGCCTAGATGGTAGAAAGCGTGATAGTGAATGTTGAGATTGCGTAAGGCAATGAAAATTTAATATATGATAGTGTGTGTCTAATTATATAAGTGCATGAAAGATAAAATGAGTATACATGATGAGTAAAGATGATGAGACAGATATAGCTTGGATCCAATGCTCGAGTTTTGGCATCCTTTGGGATGGCCTAGCTTGCCTTTTATGGCATGATGTATAGTTTGCTTTTTTTGGCATGATTGTTAGCTTGCCTTCACCGGCATGGTTTGCCTATATCCTTGGCATGATGTTAAGGTGTCTTTATGACACGATGGTAAGGTGTCTTTAGGACACGATGTTAAGGTGTCTTTATGGCACGAGGTTAGCTTGCCTTTGTGGCATGGAAGTAAGTTTGCCTTTACGGCATGAATGTAAGCTTGCCTTTGTGGCATGGTTGTCAGCTTGCCTTTACGGCATAGTGGTTAGCTTGCCTTATGGCATGGATGAAAGTTAGCGATATTGGATCCAAGGCTAGTAAATATGGAAAGTATAGTATGTACGAGTGTTAGGTCGGAAGCGTATAAGTAGGATGGTTTATAGTTTCTTGATTTAAATGGATTGGGACGCCTTTTCATTTGAATGAGGAAATTGTAAATCACCGAACCATGAATTTGTAATTCTTGATTTACATAGATCGGGACGCCTTTTTATGTAAATGAAGAGTTACAAAGGAGTAGGCTTATGTGTGACCGATATGACATGAGTACGGATAGTGATATGAGGTAGTAAAAACTAAAACCGGTTAGACGTCATAAGAAAAGATAAATGCAAATAAAATTTATAGTAGCATTAAGGTCATGTGTAAACCTTAAGATAAGACGTCTGAAATAAATTGTGCCTTAAGTTAATGAGTCAATTTATGAGTATTTCCAGAAATTTGCTAAGAAAGTTTGCTTAAGTGTTGTGTGTGATAGATTTTTGAAGGTGCCGTTTGTATGGTACTTTGTGTATTTTGAGATAAGTTGCCGGGTTTTAGTATAGATGCGTATTTGGTATTAGGTGGAATGTGAGATTTGCCGGATTTATGATGTTATGTTATGAGTAGTGCATTGTTGAATGTCGTGTTATAGTGATGAAATTTGACTCATATAGAGTCAAAGTAGTAGATTTTCCCGGATGACAAGTAGTTGTTTCGGGAAATCTTAGAAAAGTTTATGATGAGAAGTGTGATTTTAGCGGATTATGAGTTGTGCATATGGCTAGTAAGAGTAGAATTTGCAAGATCATGTAGATCATTGCGAGTTTTTGGCCTAGAAAGCATGAGAATAAGGTCATGTATATGTTGTGAATTTAGTTTTGGATAGTTTTAGACGAGAGATTTCGGGGACGAAATCTAAATAAGGGGGGTAGAATTGTTAGACCCGTTTCCCGGGTAGTGGGACCCCACCCTAGATGAAGTTGACCCGAGCCTAAGTATGTGGACTAAGAGTTGGCAAATGGTTATAGAGTTAGGTGTTAGTCTGTTATAGCCTAGATGCGGCGCATCTAGGAAGTACATGCGGCGTATGGTGGAATGGAAAGTAGGACAGACTTGTTATAGTCCATGCGCCGTATTGGAGAAGTAGATACGGCGTATTATGGATGCGGCGCATCTATGAAGATAGATGCGGCGCATCGACCTTAATTAAGCAGAAATGACAGAATTGCCCTTGTAGCTAGAATCTTCCCCATTTATCTATAAGTCTCCACACTCTCCTGTAAAAGAGAGTGTGTTTCTGTGGGTGTCGAACCAAGGAGAAAAGGAGGGAAGATAGAGCTAGGTGATAGCTTGTGATGGAGAAGATAAAGGACCCATGTGTATGATCCTTCTTAGCTATGATTAGCAAGTAAGTAATCCCTCTCAAGTTAGTAATTTAAGTGGGAAATCATCATATGATGTGGGTATGATCATATGATGATTTGGTTAGTAAGATGATTATGTTTTGATGGGTTTTAATAACCCTTGTTATGTGATTATTGTTATGTTGTTAGGTTTCTATTATTTGTGAAGGATGATGGTGATGATGATGATGGATTGTGATGATGATGTTCTTGATGTGTTGTGTAGCTTGGTTTGAGGTAAGTAAAATGATGATAGCATATGTTATATGGAATTCCATCATTATGTGTTATGTATGTTATGTCAAAAAGATTAGCTTGTGTTATGCCTATGTGATGTTAAGATATGGTATGTGAAGAATGGATGATAGGAGATAAGTTGAGGTTATGTGCTAGATGAGATGTGAAGTAAGTGGTTTATGTATATGATGCATTTTGTGGTTTGAAGTATAATGATATGTTATAGTCGTTTTACTTACTAAGCGTTATCGCTTACGGTTTAGTTGTCTAACCGTTTTGTAGGTGCTTGTGATATGGCTTGGATTATGGATTGAGGATTGGATGTGTGTCGAAGGTTAGAAGGTAGAAACTAGGAGCTTAGTATAGATACCGAGCTCTATGGCGATATTGTACCCCCGTTGGTCTTTTAAATGGATTGTGATGTAAAGTCAAGTGTTAAGTTGTATGTTAAGGTCGTCCAAATGATTTGGTAGCCATTTGGTAGCTCAAAGTATGTTTTACACGTTTATGGGTTAAGTTAAGGGGCGTTTGGCACAAGTGTCTATTCGTACCCATTTTGGGGTCACACGGGTCATTTATCGTGTATTATGAATTGTTAAAGTTTTGAATGCTATTTGAGTGTTTTGGTACAAGTTATAGTGTTGTATTGAGGTCAAAGTGGATTTTGGGGTAACTTGAGTATATGCAGGCTTTCCTGCTGATGTTCTGTCTAAATTGGTCGATGCGGCGCATCTAGTATAACAGATGCGACGCATCAGAAGTTTAAGGTGATGCGGCGTATCTAATATGTCAGATGCGGCGTATCATAAGCTTGAGTAGATGCGGCGTACCATTTCAGGTTGATCAGGCGCATAGTCTCGCTCAGTAGATGCGGGCACGTTTCCCAAAAGGATTAGTGGTATCGTTTGGTCAGAAGAATGTGTTGTTGTGTTATTTTGTGTAATAATGTTTTGGTAGGTTGTTGAGTAATGTTTGTATATTTTTTTAAGGGTTAAATGTTATAAGTTATGGTTATTAAATGAAGAATTTGTATAAGTCTGTTTTAGTTAAACGTTTCCGCGTCA
This sequence comes from Artemisia tridentata subsp. tridentata, assembly GCA_021014915.2. Classification (NCBI taxonomy): domain Eukaryota; kingdom Viridiplantae; phylum Streptophyta; class Magnoliopsida; order Asterales; family Asteraceae; genus Artemisia; species Artemisia tridentata. The sequence continues at coordinate 10,074,587 of CP139505.1, read as the reverse complement.
AAAGTCAAAGTTTTTAGTATAAGCGGGCACGGGGCGTTACATAATGGCTCATGATCGAGGGACTTTATGGCAATAAAGTAAACTTAGGCAATATAGATCTCAGGGTTCATAAAATACACGTATCCTGGTCTTGGCAATTATTTCCAGTTGGAATGTAGAAATATCATAGTAAAGTAACAGTACATTCATTTGTTATATGAATGCATACCATAAGTCTCAGTATTATACTACATCAAGTAGTTTAAAAGTGTTATCTTTCAAATTCAGTGTTTATGCTAAGCAAGCAATTTGCACATATAACAAACACATATTCCTCTCAAGGGTGATTCGAACATGTAAAGCATAGTGGATGATTTTGAGTAAATCATGAGAGTTTTCAAAGTATAAAAGTAACTTAAAACAGTTAAAGCATGTATCTCCCCCAAAAGTGTTATTAAAACAAGTGTTAAAAGTAGGGGCCACGACTCACGGTAAGTCATAAGAGTTTTCATAGTGCTTATAGAAGTATTGTATCGCAAAACAAATCATATAGTTGATAAATGAGTAAAATATTTCGAAGCATGTATCTCCCCCAAAAAGTATAAATCAAGTATTAAAATAGGAGGGGCCACGACTCACCTGGAGCGTATCTGACAAGATAGAATTATTAGATCTATGGAAACATGGAAACGTCTTCGATACGAAACCGGAATATAAGGGAAGTCTAAGATTCTGACTTACTACTAACAGTGAGTGTGATGTGAGAAATCGTATAACGATTTGATCGGTGATATGAGTGTGATATGCTTAAAATGCCTCAAGTTAAAAATATAATATCATATATGATATTATCTTGATTCTTATGTCACTCGACTCAAAATATTAACTTCTCAAAATATGCTGAAATGATATGCAAAGTGAATCGCTAAATTCCTAATAACGAAACTTAAATAATGCACAACTTAAAATGTAAAATGCATATGAAGTGAAGGGTGAAAAATAGAAAATAAACTAAGAATGTCAAGTGGAAATAATTGGTCCTTGCCCTTTTTAGATCATTACTCTTTTTACCCTAATTGTGCTTGCGTTACGTCGTTAGTCCTCGGTTAAGTCCAAAGTCCATAATAGTCCAAAACTTGTCCAATAGTACAAATAAGGCTTGGAGTTACATCATTGGTCAATTTCAGTCCTTTATAAACTATTTTCACAGCTTCAGTCCATAAGTTTCTCAGGTTGACAGTTTTAGTCCCTCAAGTTAGATCGCGTTACATTTTTAGTCCAAAAGTGCAAAAATGTAAGGAAAAAGGTGGGCGAGTTTTTCTGAGTTATATTTAAGATAAATGAAGCTTATTTTAACAGCTTATTCGGTTAGTAGCTTATTTTTACACCATTGGGCCCTTAACGAGACATATACATAGCCCGTTAACTCTTTTTATTCCGTAAGGTTTGAGGTGAGTTGGGTATATCAAAAAGGTCACTTTTAACATCTTATTTTTATATTGAAAAGTCCCAGAAACCAGCTTGTATTTATAGTTTATAAAACAGCTTAAAGGGGCTGTAAAGCCCACGTCGCTATATCTTGTTTTATTGCAAAACAGTTTCTACGTTTTACTTTGCTTGTTTTTAAAGATCAAAACGTGGAGATCATTACAAGTTGTTTAAATAAAAAGTGTAGCTTGTTGTGTTGTTTAATAGGTTGTGTAAAGAAATGACGTGGTCGTTTAGCTATTTCGTGAGTTATGGGCTCGTTTTCTAGGCGACTTGGGTTGTTTAATATACAAAAACTCCTTAAATATTTCTAGTGTTTTTCACATATAGTGTGTACGTGTGAGATGAGGGTTTTTACAAGTTCCATAATGTATGAAATGAAATGTTTAACTGTGAGTGTGGAGTGTGAGATGGCTGTTAAGCCTTCTAGAATGGAGGTTCGCCACCACTTGGTGGGTTACATAAAATAACGAATGCAACTACGTGACATTACATATGATCGAATGAAATGAGGAAATGATGTATGGAGTGACATCTTAAACGTGAAGGTGGTGTGTGAGGTGATCTCTAAACCCTCCTCAGTGGGGGCTTGTTACCCATTGTGGATTCATGAACTCGTTATACATAACACTATATGTGAAAGTTGATATGTTCGAGTGCAATTATGAGAACATGCATGTGTGTGTTTGTGTACATGAGATATAAAAACAAAAGAGTTACTAGGTACTTACTACTCTTTTTAAAGGTGGTGGAGAAGCAATGAAAGTCGAAGGAAACACAAGAGGAATGACCCACTTTGCTAGAACTCGTACATACGTTTAAGGTTTGTAATACTTTTACTTGTCTGGTTCTATCCTAGCCACAGCAAGCTCCTGGTCTTCTAGAGATATGTTTGTGGGTGAGTGAAAGAAGTGTAGGAGAAGTAGCGTGGGCTGCCAGAAGTAGGGTAGTATATATAGAAAAGTTACACACGTTTGTTGACTTGAAGACTTTCAAAGTCTATTATTTGTTGCTACTGTGGGTGAACAGGGGATGGAGGTACTTTGCAATCTTATTACTGATCTCAAAAGATTTTTGAAAGATATGCAAGAGTGGATAAGACTTATCTTTAGTTCTTGGAGTATATATGTGTACGTTTGGCATTCTAATGTGTACAAAAATGAATCTAGCGAGCCTCATCTTGTTCTTGTTGTCTAATTCTGCTTCTACACGTTATATTAAGTTAAAAATATCATTAGTGGAACGTAGGAAGAATCGGGATTTAATTTGGTTGTGTCTTAGAAATTTTGTCTATACGTATTGGGGTGGTTATGGGACAAACAAATGGGCCTTCAAAATCATATCAAAACTCGACTTAAGTTTCTGAAGTTTGACACTCAAGTAGTCTAGTGGGTCGTGATTGAGGTTGTGTAAAAATAGAGGCATGTTGTGTTTAAGAATCGGGAGAACAAGGGTCGTTTTGGAGGGGATGTGGCTGGTCGAATGTTGCATGAATTGACAGAAGGGTTGTGGGCTTGTGCAGCGTGGAATGGTGATGGGTTGTTGATGGGCCGTGAGGTAGTGATGGACTGGTTGCATTGTGGATTTAGTTGGGTATTTTGTGAAAAGAGATTAGTGAAAATTTTTAAAGATGATTAGTGTGTTGCATTTAGATTAGTTGTAATTTGTAAAATGTGATATGTTAAATCAATATTAGTGAATTTTGAGTTTAGTGAAAATAGGGATTTGTGAAGTATTAGTTTTTGTGAAATAAGCATGCCTCGTAATATGAGTGTAGTTATTTGGTGAATGTTGTGATGTCGCGATTCCGTTGAAATAATATAATAAGAAAAATTTTAATTTTCCCGTAAAAATGGGATTTATTAATAGGTAACTCAAGGTTATTATTAATTAATGAGAATTATTACAATGGATTTTTACAGTATCTTACATAACGTCCCATCATTTGGTCTCTTGATGGCGCAGTTGACAGCCCCTATTGACTGTAGCATAACAAAATACATAAAAAGCCGTAATTTACATCAGCTTCAATGCTTTAAGGTTTCTATGAAAATGAAACTTACCTTTGCAACTGGATCAACCTCATCACAACATTGAAGTAAAGATTCTTTGTAAGGAATGGTACAACTGCAAACAATACGTCACTAATTTGAATAGGTAGAAATAAGGGTTTTTTTTTTCTTTAAAATATTAACGTACTTCCACATGTGTGCCCTTTGAGTCAATAAAAGATGGCTTTGTATGCCGTTCAGGCATTCGGTACCAGGTTACCCGACAGTCAATATGATTACTTTTAATAAAAAATGTCAACTTTATTTATATAAATTTCAAATTTATATATACCAGTTATTAAATGACCCAACCAGTACCACAAAGCCACCTATCAAATGACTTGTATGTACAGAGAAAGTTAAATAAGTACGAAAGAACATATATGAGAGGATGTCGATATTTTATGGGAAAAAAGACCCTAGAATTTGAAGCCAGCGAAATTTGTCGATGAGTAAGTATCAATAAAATTCTTTACATTATCCACCAACAAGTGTACATAAACTCCATTAAAACCAACTGATCGGAAAGCTTTATTGTATAACAAAGGTGATTTGCTATGTCCAACTGGCTTCCCAATAATACCGAATACTTTTGTGTCAGGTCCTAACTGTCTAAAATTAAACAAGTCCAAAAGGTCCCTAATTGTGGGTTGTCCGCATGCTGATAACTTTCCAAATGTTAAATATCCACAAAATTTTGGGCAGAGTAAACCCTTCTATCACCATTGCTATTATTGGAACCTAAATGATTGATAAATGCACTTCAATAACACGGAATAACTTAGATACATTTAACTAAGTTATAGATTTTGTTACATGCAAAAAGAAAATATATCTATGTTGCATGACTTACTTGAGAATTACAAGTAATGTGAAAAACTCGTGCTGCATCTACAGCGGTTGTTGCAATGTCAGCTCCTGTTGACTGTATTTTGATAATTGTGGGAAGAAACTATGAGTTTGCACTTTCCATGGATTAAGTTGTTGAAATCATCAACGCCCTGCATTTGAGCAACTAAAATGAGAATTGATGGAAATAAAAGATGGGTTTTGTGAAAAAATTGGAGTTATTACATAAAAATGTCAACTTTTTGTGAATTGAATGTTAATTTTGTGGGATTGATAAGTTAAGGTTTTAAATGGGGGATTTATTAATGAAATTTTGGGGGTTTTTTTTTAGAGAAATTTTGGTTTTTGCACGTGTTCTTGGGATTTTTTTTTTTTTTTTTTTTTTTTTTTTGTTTTTTTTTGTTTTTTTTTTTTAACTGTTTGTAACTTTATATTGAAGAAGGATTGGTCTCTTTGTGCAAGTAAGGTTAATTGTTGAATATTAAGGGATGAGATCCTCTCAAGTTGAGAGGTACAACTTGACTTAAGTTGGGCCATTATAAGTCATTTGATCAAATCCAATGGCTTACAATCATCCAACTTGAGTCAAGTTATACCTCTCAACTTAAGAGGATCCCATTCCGAACATTAAACGTGTTTTAGAAAAAAATTTGCACTATTCATTTTTACTAAAGTTACATTGCAAATAGTAGTTTATTTGGTTTATAAGTGGGGTTTAAATAAGATTTGAATTTGAGTTTGATTTGAAAAAAAATAAAAATTTATATATTGTAGGAGAGAAAGCTACTTATCAATTCAAAAACTAGTTTTAAGTTATCAAGATTCTTAAATTTTCAATAAATGAGATACAACGTCCATAGCAACGAAATTTTATAACGGTAGTAGTTATAGTGATATTATGGTTATACAAAACACTTAACCAAAATATCATTACAACTATATGCCGCTATAAAATCCCGTTGTTATGCACGATACTCGTCTAGTACCAAACAAACCGAGTTGCATACATACAATCGAATATACACATATATGGTTGTATGGCTGTATATATGGGAATGATACTTGTAAAATGTTTCCAACAATTGAGACATATACATTTAGTTCTGAATCCCAACATCCTTCATATATATTTTCTACACATAGATACAAATTCTTACTTTCCATTTAATATAGTTGACAAATCGTGAGCCATGCTTTCTTTCACATAAGTTTCAACATGTCCGTTTTAATTGTCATTTGAATTGTGTGTTTCCATATATGGGTTGTAAGTTTTTAAGATTTTCAACATTCAAGAATTTGGATAAACCCTTTGTATGTAGTATATTAGATATAGATATAGATGGATTTTTGGTTCACAAGTTCTTAAATTTGAAAACTCAAAACTTTGAAATAATCCCTATGAAATTTAATGCATTCGTTGTTTCAACTTCTTATAGTATTGGACTTTTAGGTTGTCATAGTTGCCTCGACCTTAGCTACAAATGCTACAAAATGATTAGTATTTGAGTTAATTGCAAAAATCGTCCTTGTGGTTTGGCCAAATTGCACGTTTCGTCCATGTGATTCATTAAGTGCAAAAATGGTTCGGATATGGCACTGTTTCATTCACTTTTGGTCCCCCATGTTAACCGGCGTTAAGTGAGTTCCGTTAGCACTTACGCTTTAGCCCTTTTGGCTAACGATCATTGTAGCGCCCATCCTTTAAACTAACGACCAAACCACAAGGACGTTTTTTGCAATTTACTCTTTTTTTTCGAATTTTTTTTTTGAAAATTTTTGTTCGTCCGTTTTTTTTTTCAAATTTTTTTTTCGTCCATTTTTTTTTCAAATTATTTTTCAAAAACTTTTTTCGTATATAAATTTTTTTTATATAAAACATTTATATATAAAAATGTTTTTTTTATATAAAACGTATTTATATAAAAAGTTTTTATATAAAACTTTTTTATATAAAAACTTTTTTATATAAAAAACATTTTTATATAAAAACTTTTTTATATAAAAACATTTTTATATAAAAAAAGTTTTATATAAAAAAAAGTTTTATATACGAAAAACATTTTTTATATACGAAAAACGTTTTTATATACTTTTTATATGTTTTTATATACGAAAAACCTTTTATATACGAAAAATGTTTTTTTATATGTTTTTATATACGAAAAAACGTTTTTTTTTAATGTTTTTATATACGAAAAACGTTTTTATATACGAAAAACGTTTATTATATGTTTTTTTTTATAAAAATTTTATGCTCTTTATACGTCTTTTTATACTTTTTTATACGTATAAAAACTTTTTTTTAGAACATATAAAAACGTATATGTTTTTTATATGTTCCAAAAAAACTTTTTGTGCCAAAAAAGTGTTTTTTTTCAAAAACAAACTTTTTTCCAAAAACAAAAAATTTCGAAAAAACGTCACATGATGAAAAAAAATCGTATAAAAAAAGGACGAAGAAAAATAAATTTCAAAAAAAAAGGACGAAAAAAATTTTCAAAAAAAAAAATAAAAAAAAAAATCGTAAAAAAAGAGTAAATTGCAAAAATTGTCCTTGTGGTTTGGCCGTTAGTTTAAAGGATGAGAGCTGCAACGATCGTTAGCCAAAAGGGCTATCGTGTAAGTGCTAACGGAACTCACTTAACGCCGGTTAACATGGAGGACCAAAAGTGCATGAAACAGTGCCAAATCCGGACCATTTTTGCAATTAATGAATCACAGGGACTAAACGTGCAATTTGGCCAAACCACAATGACGATTTTTGCAATTTACTCTTAGTATTTTATAAGTTTTCTTTTATAAAAATGTATGTTTATTTGGTGGATGTTAAAAAACATAACAATCCATCTAAATTCTCAAATCTATCAAGTTTTTCACTGTAGCAACCGGCATTTTTGGGCAATATTTGTTTATAAAACTCAAAACCATTTGTGACAAACGATGATTTTCCAAACTCATTTTAATAATAAAATATATTTATTATTACCTATTATACATTTTCGAGCTTTTTAGACCTCATTTGATTTGAAAACGAGAGGTTTCTCGTGAAACGTGAAAACCGACACACGACGCGTACTGGCACAACTATAACACAATAAGCGTTTTAATGTGATTTTCATATCAATTATGTGATACTTGTCATATAAATACTCGTTTTTCGTGGAAAGATTATTCTAAACGAAACGGTGTAAAAGAGTCCAGAACCTCTAGATCGCGAAAGTTTACAAAAATTACAAGATCGACCCCTCTTGTTGCCCCTTGTCGTCCGCCCCTTATATTTACACAATCATTTCATATTCTTTTTTTTTTTTTTTTTTTTTTTATTTTTTATTTTCTAAATACACAAATAAAAGATGCTAAGGTTTCATTTACACACTTCCACTCTCTCTCTTATCTAACCTGCCACTCAAGCCGCCATCTCATCCACTCCTTGATACAAGAAACACGTAGATCGAAGATTATTGTGGGTTTAGTAAAAGTGGTGTTTGGTTATTTTGTTTTGATATACGGGTTTTGGGTCGGTTTGCTTTTGAGTCACGGATATGAATCTGGATTTGTTTATCTACTCATTTGAGATACGGATTAGGTATGATTTGATTTGAATATATCATATTTTGTTCAGTTGTGTTTATTGGCTTTTCATTTTAGATTAATTTATAAGCTTATAACTGGTTTTGGATGAGTTATTTGGTTAAACTCATTTTTTTTTTTTTAAACTGCTTATCCTGCTTATTTCGTAGCTGCTTATTTTAATAACTTATATTGAATTGTTGGTGGTATGCTGCCTATTGGAAACTGCTTCTGCTTATACGAATGGAAAGGGTAAACATATTTTGTGTAGTGTACATATAAGTGTGGGTGAGTTTAGTGGGCTAATAAGCCCATGAGCTTCTTTAGGGTGTGTTTGGTTAAGTCTTGGGCCGAAGCCCATTTGACTTATGTGTTACAAATTTGGTTTATATATATGTGTTTGGATTTGTTTTTTTTTAGTGATATGTTTAAATACTTTGCCGATATCGAAATATCGGACTAACATATTTATTGTTTTGACGTATGTACTCATTAGGAAGTTTCAGCATTTGGAGTTATTAAATTGGAAATGGCACATACAAACAACATGGATTAAATATACAAAACACATAACGGACTAATATGTAGGATTTTGACTTGATACTATTTGGACAATTGGATCGTTATTGGATTTACGATATTAGGCATTGGACTTATTGAACATTTTGCGACTTGAGACGGTATAATATATTAGACTCGAAATGAATTTAATATATTAGACACGGAACAGACACAAAATATTCAATAAACCCAAAACTAATAATTACGCGAATAATAACGAAACATAAAGCCTATAAATATTGTAATTACAACTTGGTTTATTTAAAATCACGATAACTTGGGAACGTGATATAAACCGATGGGTCATGTCAAAGTTTTATAAAAATCATCTAAACTTAGTCTTATTTCAAAATCTCTTTTATCATTAAACCCGACAAAAATCAAAAGTATAGTTTTCAATAATGGTAAACCCTAACTCCGTCGTCAACCTAAACATCTCCACTGTCATTATCAACCTCCACAGAAACCCTAACTCCGGCACCATCGTCACCGTAACCGTCTTCAATCGTCGTCGCCGTTATCAAGTTAGGTATAATACAACTGATTATGTGTTTTTTGCATATTATTTTGAATTTTCTGCTGATTAGATAGTTATGTTATTTACAGCTCTGTGTGTGCTTATTAATAGTTGAATTAGTAAGAAAATTTTATGTGCTTATTAGGAGTTATGTTGTTTACAGCTGATTAGGTGCTTGCTTATTAATAGTTGAATTAATAAGAAATTAGATGTTAATTTTTGTAGATATTGACTGATTAGAGGCGTGTTGAAGTGAATTAAGGTTGATGCTTGAAACAAATTAACGAAAATTTGAGTGGAGAATTTTGGTTTTATCTCAGTTGTCATGCGTCTAAAGGAGGAAAATGACTTTATAGAGTAGATGTAAAATTACATAATTATCATTACTAACTATAAAGCAGTAATTGTTTCAGAATTGCATGTTAATACTATAGAGGGTGTTTTGATGTGCTGTCGAAGTTGGAATAGTTAGTAGTCTTTCAAAATGTAAATTTGGTATTGAGGTTTTGATATAATAGGGCTAAGATACTTAAATTTACAGAAATTTTACTTTTTAGAGTTGATATAAAGTTAGATTTCATTAGAGGGTGTTTGGGAATGCATATTGTGTTGTTAAAAGTGAAAAATACATCTTCAAGTGTTTGGATTGCTATGAGCTTATGCAATTATCACATTGGTAGAATGGTAGGTGCTTATTTTGAAGTGCTTATAGAGCGTAAGCTGAAAATTTGCAATCCACAACCACCTCTTCTAATATAATTTTGTAGTAATTATCAATTTGGATTTGCGCATTATTGATACACTTTTTTGATGTTCAAGGTTTTAATTGGAGTTGCCGTTCTCAAATAATGCAAGTTTGTTTATCAGGATGTATATACGTATAGAGGTATAAATGACTATCGGTATGTTTGGCTAGTTGTTAAGTGGCTAAAGATGTGTTTATTCTTTGTATCTACAATTGAAACGATTCATGATGATAAAAACACAACAATCACAATTAAAACACACATTATTGAAGATTTGAAGGCATGCTATAATTTTAATTGAAACCCCTCTTTGATTTCCAAAATCACATACCTCCGAACTTAATATGTGGAGGTTTAGATTTCGTATTTTCTGTTTAGATTATTGTTTTTGGTGTTTTGTTCATGTGTGGGACTGTGGGGTTTGAGGTTTTGGGTTTTTCTTCGTGTGTGGATTTTGTCACAGAGGTCAGTTGCACACATAATTAATATGCAGAATGAGTATTAAATTTCCTATTTGTGTTTGATTTTGCTTGTGGGTTTGACATTATGTCATTATGTGTTTGTTCAATTGAGTTGTTGTTAACATGTGTGTTTTATTTTTAGTGAAATAAATGTGAACATGAGATGTTAACAATAAACAATGCATTAGTATAACATCAATTATGTGAACAGAGTTTTATGTTAAAATATATTTAAATTTATTAATAATTAATATACATTTAATTTTAATTTTTTGTATAGAAAAAGTCAATCTGCCTAGGCGGCTTAGGCGCTAGGCGGTGGTCGATCACCCGACTAGCGCCTAATGTTTTTTGCAACTTTGGTTATGAATAAAGAATTATTTTGAAGTGTCAATGTTAAAATGAGATGCCACCGGTAAGACCCAAGTAAAAAAACAAAACCTCTTTAAAGCACCTAAATGCTCTAAACAAAATAATATAAAAGTAAACCCTCTCTCTATCTAATAACCAAACGGCCGATCCACTCATCTAATCGCTCCACCGTCGACCACCACACCACCGTAATTTTGCCAATCGAAACCC